>SCDS01000354.1:9440-75063 GCA_004149465.1 Drosophila nigromelanica
ACCGGTTTAGCACTCTGAACCGAACTAACGACAAATTTTTGGAGTCATGATTATAAATAGAATATGTTCCTTTTAAGGAAACAATGCTTAAACTAAAAAGGGTATAGGATATCTTTTGACCAGACACGCTTGCTCAGAAATGGGTAAAAAGAGTATAATAGGTATACATATTCTTTTTCACGATTTATCCCTCTATATGAATTATATATTTTTCGACTATAGATTATGGGTATTTCGGGCACTATACGAGCTAGAGACATCAATTTCAGTTAATTATGTATATTCTCGTAAATCATACACAAATTATGAAAATTTTTATTTTCGAATTAATCTCCCAAAAATAAATTTGCAAAAAGGAGTAGCAAATATTTTAGCGTAAAAGTTATTTAACAATTAATTTTTTTTTTGTGTTTGAGTTATTTAACAATTAACTTTTGTGTTTAATTATTGCTTTATGTTGTAGGCCTGCGCGGCGCTAAGCGCGATATAACATATTTGTTTACGGTTTGGTGCGATTATTATGAATGCAACAATTTTTTGAGGAAGAAGGGCGTTTTGAGCATGGATACTTCGAAGTGTCTGCACTTGGATAAGGCAAGCAGTAAAACCATGGTACTCAAATGCGTTCAGAGCATAAGTATATATGTATATATATTTACAGCTACCAAACATAACAGCTTTTGTGGATGGCATTCAGGATATCATTAAGCAAGAAGTGGCCCAGCTGCCCTTGCAGGGAATAAAACGCCTAAAAGAAATTAGCACACAGATCGAAGAATCAGTAAAACCACATATTCCGCCATTAGCTAATAGGCTCGGCAAATTGAGTCATATTTTTGAGCAACAGGCCATAAAAATATGCAGTATTGTCAATGCAAAAATTAGTGAAATTTATTTCGAAAATGCCCGATCAGAAACAAGTTTCAGTGAATTCAACAGCCGTTTTTCGTACGATCGCAAACTAGTTAGTATCGTCGTGATTTGTCTGCTATTATTGGTAAGTGTCACATTTATTCGTACAATAATATGCGAGATATTTGTATTAGAGAGCGATGCAATATCCAATATCCTATAGCAAATAAGATTGCACTATTTCAATATCACTTGTTTATGTATCGATTTCCAGTTGCTGTTACTGTTAGTTTTACTGTTACTGTTAAGATATTCATGTTATTATTATAAATTTGTTTTTTATTTGTTGACTAACAAAACCAGATTGTGATCATATTGATTCTGGCTCTTATTTGCGGATACTGTGTGCGAAGGGACAATTCTGGCTCGAACTGTCTAATACTGTAAATGTGTTGGTTAACAATTCAATTGCAGGGTATATTTTCAATTTATATATTTTCAGAGCGATCGCATTGATATTCCTTGTCCTGTCGTTTATGCTGTTGGTTAGTTTGTTTTACTTGGTGATTGGACTGATAATGTACCATGGTGTGTGTGTGCCGAGGTCTGACGATGAGAGACAAACGCTTTTTAATCCTGTTGAAGGAATGATGGGCTTGAATGACCCACTATTTGATCAGCATAGTCAACGAAAATTAAGACGTGTATGCCAAGGCAATCAAACCATTTTTGATCTGCTGCGTGAACTCAATTTATACAATATTGATACGTTAAAGAGCATAAGTGTAATAGATAATCCGAATACCGTGGCAGAATTTACCGGTGATCTGTCCAAAGTAAAAATCCTAACGGACGACGAAACAATTAAACTGAATAATGCCCGTAATGGCAAGCTATCGACTTATCATAGCCGATTAGCAACAAAACATTTGTGCAACGTTCTGTCGCCAATTAATGTACAACAAATGCGAGCCGATTACTATTCGTTTAGTCGTTATTTTTTCCATGTATGGCACAATATGCCGATGAGAACACGATTGTATTTCGCCTATCGTAGTAATTGGAGAATTGGACTTGATCTCGATAACTATATATGGATGGAGCCAAAAGTGAAAGAAGCCATTGCAAAATTAAGAGCAAAGGTTGTACAAATTGATACTCTGATAACGAGAGCCAATAAGGATTTTAACCACACTATTCAACCGCTTTTGGAACAAATTGTAAAAGCTGAAAACTTTATGCAATCTAAGGGCAGTCAATTTATAACGTCAATATTAGAAAATCTAACCGAATCGACAAACGAAGAGATCGATAACTATATTGAATATGTGATCGATCAGTGTAAAACCCGTGTTGGACACTGCCGACCCCTCTCCTATATGTATCAGAAAAATATCAATTCGATTTGCGAAAATTTGGTCAATCCCATTGTGAGTGCACTCTCCGAAAATATGGCTCTCTATTTTATTTAATACCAATCTTGCATTTATTTCATAGAACGGATTCTGGTTGGGTTTATTAATTTGCTGCCTGCTTTTGTTTCCCCTGCTATTTGTCGCCCATCGTCTGATATGCCTGTTCCGGGTATATCCCCATCGCCACAAGCATGTCCTGCACCTGCACAGAGAGGGCTACAACTGTCCGACATGCACGGGCGCACCCTACAAGCCGCCGCCTGTTGTCATCTGCAGCGGCGGAGAACAGACCCATTGTCCTTGTCTCGATGATGGAAAAGAAAAGACGGCCTAACAGAAAAGGAACTCAGCGGCAGGTCATCCAAAGCTCATTAATCACAAATATATATTCATACATATAGTTATGTATATATTTCATTTTAATGTAATTCCGGCATTATATATATAATAATTGATTGCCTATAAAAGCGTCAGTATATGCCTTTTTTCTTAAAATAGGCAGAGTGGGTGGCAAATATATCCTTTTCGATATATTATTATATATAAAAAAGTATAAATTTTAAAACAGTTTTCTTAGCATATGTCGGAAACTGTCAGAGCCAAAGTCATAAAATTTAATTGAATACACTGTTTATGTTGGAAGCATCTCCGACCCCATAATTCTGTGCGAATTCAATTTATTCAACTCAAATATATATATTTGAAATCATCTAGAATCCGGCCCGTTCTATGTGTTATTTGTGTTTATTTGCAACCATAATTATTTGAATAACCTAAGCTAATCTCATATGGGCGTGCATTTGATGGGTTTGTGATTGGTCTATTTCCGTTATCTCAGAGCTGTTATCTACCCACCCACGGGAAACACGAGTGCTCCTGACACCAGTTATCAGTTCTTGGTATATATGATCTATAGTTGTTATAGGGCTGTTCATTCATTTGGGTAGTCCATCGAAATACATATCCCATTTGGTGGAGTGGATACTTTGGTATCATGTACTCCATTCGCTGATTGCGTCGTAAAGCGCATTCTGAATACTGTCGCCATGTTTTAAATTGTTCAATGTGGCACTCCTCGGATCTGCCATCCTTGAACAGCTGATACCTGAGATCGAACCAGATGGGCCGATGCATTTCCTGATAATAATCAATATGTATAGCGCCCGATCCGTCGTCCACACTATAATGCCTGTACATTGAACGTCTAAGCCATTTTACCACCCTCGGCTTATTATATACTGTCGATTTGGCCATGCAGACTGTAGGCAAGTTGCTTCTACTAATGTTTTTTTTTATTTTTTTTTAAAAAAAACATTATTAATAAGTCAAAAAGAATATGCATCTTCGGGTGCCGAAGATTTAAAACACTTGCAGACCATTTTCTATATATATAGTTCATATAACATATATCTATAGTAAATCTGTTTGCAAAAATGTAACAAGTTGTTATCAATACATACTCTGGATAGTATGCCCGACCCTGAATCTTGAATTCCCCATCGATTTTGGCATGCCGAGCATTGGGATCATCGGACATGGGTACGGTTATTTCATGCTGATTGTTACTGTCTTTGTCTTTGTCGAATTCGGGTGAATCAAACGCTTTTTTCAAATTCTTGATCAGTTTTGGACCCAAATTAGATGGCGCCTCGTAGGCACTTAACGGTCGATAATAATCGATATTTATCTTTGGAAATTTTCCTCGATCGAATTTCGAAAATATTTGAGCTTCAGATATTTTCCAATAACTATTTGACGGCCAGTTATCAACGGTTCTTGAAATTTGGCTGTTAAATTTATAGCCTTGCGGAAATAAGCGATTTCTCGACTTTTTCATATTGTTGTTTTCGTTATCGTCAGTTGCATTTGGTGATTTAAAAATTTCCCGATTTTCGCTGGGCATTTTTGCTATTTGCAAGCTTTCCATTGGAAGTACATTTAATTTCTTGTCTACTTGAGAAAATCTCATATTTTTATCAATTTTTGCTATTTGCAAGCTTTCCATTGGAAGTAAACTTGGATTTTGATCCTTGTCTTTTATGACTTCGGTCGACATATGAAGTAAATTCGGTTTTTTTTCAGTGTATTTTATTTGTAAGCTTTCCATTGGCAACAAGCTACGATTTTGAGCGTTGTGTTTTATTTTAACTTGTTGAATTGCGGCTGCACTAATATTGGGCACAAACACTAACTGGGCACAGTATTAAAAACAAAATAAATCAAATAAATAACACGAATATATTTTAGTTGTCTTTATAACTTACGCACACCAGGCCGCCAATGGCCAAAAACGATATAACATTTGTGTGAAACATTTTAGATATTGTTTGTAAACCAACTAGGAATTTAAGTGATTTAAGTTCAATTTCTATATTGAGTCTTGTCTCGTTTGAGTTCTAAGCGAAAGGTATTCTGATTTCTCACAATTTTAACCAAAATTTGTATGTAGAACTTGTTATATAAAATTAGATAATGTGCAAAAATAGTTTGGCAAAATTCACTGGGGTCGTAATATTTTGAAATAATCTCAAGAAAGACCTATTTGTATAATTAGATTATGGGACTATGGACGTTCCCAGTAAATCCACCAGTTCTCTCTGGGTTTATAGGTCTGGTAACTCTGGTAAATGGTTTCATTTACCCGTACGGCCCAGTTAAATTGATAGCCAATTTGGTGCAATGGATACTTTGGTATCATGTACTCCATCCGTTGGTTGCGTCTCAGAGCGCATTCTACATAGGGTCGCCAGGTTTTCATCTTTGGAGTGTGGCACTCCTCAGAATTGCCGTTTAAAAATAGTTGATACCTCAGATCAAACCACAACGGCCTCGTTTGAATCTGAGTATTTGACAAATCCAAAGTCCCGTCGTCGGGCGACTGATATTCGTATATTTGACGGATAAGCCAATCCTTAACCCTGGGTTTGTTATATATTGTCGATTTCTCTAAACAAACTGCCATCAGTGGTCCACCAGGAGTGCTAAAATAATGCAGGTAAATAATTAAACAATTTGAAAGATTAATTGATGAGTATTTATGGAGGAAATAACATCAAAAATTGATCTATCTTTCAGACGTCTTTATAATAGATTCTACAAATACACACCCTCTGTGAAAATTGCCTCCGGCACGCGGGTCTACCTGGAAATTTGCAGTGAGGCGGGCCCGCTGTTGGTCCGGAGTTGGAAGTTGGTCTGCATTGTCTTGCGAGGGAAAGTATAGCTTAAAGTCCGTTTCCTCTGGTCCTCGTGGAATATTCTGATTTGCAGCAGTGTCAGCTTTTTGCATTGAAGCTATAACAAGATTGCCCAAGCACATTAATTGCAACAACTTTTACGAACTTTATTAAAAAACATGCCACAAAGGTTTTCCAATTAATTAAAAACTTACGCAAATTATGCCGCCAATGACAAAAAAGGATTTAAGCATTTTTCAAAAAACAATTTTAGTAAGACAGTTTAGTGTTTGCTGTGTGATAAAACGTCAAAATCGGTCTAGAATCCTGTCACACATTTGAAATACAGTTACAATTAAGAATAGCACAGTGTTTTTGAGGCGTAAAATTAATCAATAACTAATTAAGAAACTTTTGCCTAATCAAGGATAAACTATTTGTGGAATATTTAATTAAAATTTAATAAATACTATATATAAAGATTTGTTTAAATGCTTTATTATTTTAAATCCTAACTTTCACCTAAATAGAGAGAAATCGGAGAGAGATGAGTAAAAGTACAACTCAATCAATCAGTATTGCGTTTCAGTCTGTTTGCCGGCGACAAAAACAAACTCATTGGGGTCAGAGCTGCTAAAAATATACCACAAAAACTTACACAGTATTATGAATGACGCAAGTATACTCAAATTAATATTACGCATACGCCGTGGTACACAACGTAAATAGATTTATATGGAACTCGTTTGATAGATCTGCGCAAATAAACTTGATTATAAGCTGGTGAGTGGAGACGAAACCCATTAGAATAATTAATCAATCAAGCGACTAGACAGTTGTTAAAGGTCTTGAAAATCTGAGCGAACATTATTTATTTACGAGTTTAAATTCTTCTTTATTAAATAAGTATTGGAAATGCTATGAAAGAAGACTTATCTTGAATTCATTAATTGTCAGTAAGATTTCTCCTCCTTTTTTTTCAAATAAATCAATAAAAGAAAATAAACTTCAAAGTGGCCTTAATGGCAATCAGCGTTGGGCAACATCAACGAACCATAACGCAATGCCAAAAACAAGCAAACCCATTAGCCGAATCAAAGCGAAACTGTAGCTAAAACATAGTGAACGATTTAGGCCAATACTCACGTAGGCCAAATAAATTAGTTATGACGCAGCTGGAATCAAAGACTAGAAATTTTGTAACTATAATTTTGACAGCTTGACAGCTTTGAAACCTTTAGGCTTTAAAAATATCAGCTCTATAACTTAAAGGCAAAAAAAAAAACAAAATTGCAACGCCCAAAATTCACTAACTCCATATTTGATTACAAATTAAATTAAATGTGCTTACTAAAAGCTACTTTATTCAAGTGGGGCTGGCCAAGAAAATGGTTTTGGCATTTTATGAGTTCAATGGATAATTCAAATACCATTTAACATTTTGTACCCTGCGCTCACAAAATGCATAGAAAAAAGGTTAAGTTGGGACAATTCGAGTCGACCAGGTTCACACTACGAACAATTGCAATTAATTGCTTATAAAATAGAAAAATCGTTTTATATGTAACAGGGTATAATTAAGTCGAAACATATCAACAACTTTTTATATACTTTTATTTGGCAATTGTCATTTTGCCTTAGACTGACGGTAATGTTCTATATAGGGAGGAAGCTTGCTAACGATGCGTTGCCAATTGAGCTGACAATGTTATATATACGTTTTTTATGACCAAAGTTTTATTTATTTGCTGATGCTTTGGCTGCGCCAAAGTTAGTAATGTAAGTAAAAACAGGAATAAACAGATCTCTAAGGGTATTTAATAAACAAGTAATCCCTCCGTAAGGGCAATAAACAACTGAAATTTAATTTTGTATTATATATAAAATATACCTCCGGTTAAATTGATTTTCATAGCAAAATATTTCAAAGGAGCTTAATCATTGTTGTGTCTGTGTTAGGAAATGGTCACTGTAACAGTCCCCAATAGTATGCAAGATTATGCGATTCATGTATTTTTGGCAAGCAAATTGTGTGCTGTCCGGACTGTACGAGATTTTACAAAATTTATGTCAACACCTCGCCAGCAGCAAAACGGGCAGGAAGTCGGCGAGTCGTCGCAGGCTTCAGACATGATGGACGAGTAACCAGCATCAAGTTGGGGAAATTGCCAAAAGTCATTAAGCTGGCGCATCGGTGCAACAGCAATGAGATTTTCTCACCTGCTCACCTGTCAAGGTGGGCCGCGAGAAAGAACGAGAAGACTGCGGCTGCTGATAATGATGATGATTTCAACGGCCCCATTTTAATGCCAAGCCCATTTAATGTGCACTCAAAATACTGCAGTCTACACTTCAAGCAGCGTCTGCCATCTGGTGCTGACTTTTACCATAAATATAATTACAGTTCCATTTCCGTTTTAACTTGAAAATCGCATTTGGTAAGCAGTCGCTCGGAGCACGTGGCGTATGCGTAATGGAAACGTAACCAAGTCAGTGACGCTGACTTGACACACTTGACAATTATTTAAGTCCAACAATAACAGCTCAGCATTTGAAGAAAATCCTATTAGCAGTGCAAACTAATTCGCTTGCATGTTTTTGCTTGAATGTCAAAAGCAGTTAGAAAGTGTGGGAAAATAGAAAACACAAACAGCAAAACAAACACGTGCGTTAGATAAAAAGAACACAAGCCAAGATTGCAGATTGCAAAATGTCGGTCGTGGGGAACTTATATTAAGATATGTCAATACTTATAAGAAACATATGTTTTTACAACTTTAATAAAGAACATCACTGCGTTTGCTTATATTTCATAAAACTTAATTAAATTTTATTATGAGTCAAAAGAGAAATATTTTGTTTTCGCAATCGGACTTAATATAGCCAAGATATAACCATACCAAAATGTATACAAATTAAGTTCGATTTTTTTCATGTCAGCCCAAAAGTATGCATTGCCATTAAATACTTAAGTTAACTTTAACAGAAAGCCCTCTGTTAAACTCGCAACTGTTGCTTATTATTTTAGCATATAAAAGTATGCAATATTTCAGCAATATAATAAGTTTATAATCGCATATCTGGGGCAAATAGTGCATGATCCGCATATGGTAAATGGACAGACGGACGAACACGGCTAAATTGATTCGGCTAACCAAGAAAATATATATATACATATTTCTAAGCCAAAAACAGGACACTTTTGAAGCCAGTAAAACGCACCCGTTATCGTTTATTGCATCATTTTGACGCCCACCAATGTGCAGATAACCATGGCGCAGCAGAGGATGGCGTAGTGCAACTTATGCGAAGCCATCTTATCCTTCGGACTGCTGCTAAACAACATATCCAGCAGGTGACGCCAGAAGGCAGGACGCCGCCGTTCATATGATAGAGTATCGCCGATGTTCTCAATGGGCTTAGACAGCCGCATCAGTTGGCCAACACCGTCGGCAAGCAGTTGCTCCTCGGTGAGATAGTTGATGGTGCATAGTATCCGCTCGGTTGAGAGATCCGGTTCGGAATCGGAGCCCGTTAAGCTCAACGTGTCGAGACAAGTAAAGCGATCCGATTTCTGTAACTGATTCTCGCCACAACGCGCGGGCAACTCCAATGCTTTATCCAGGCTCAGGCAGTTCCTGCTGTTCACACTGCTGCTAAACGATAGGTAATCGGTTGCCTGATCCTGTCCATAATACTCAATGGCATATTCCCTGTCTACCACCACCTGCTGCTGCTGCTGCGGCTGCGGCTGCTGCAGCGCGTGATTAGATTCAACTTCCGCTTCGGTGTACTCCACCAATACAACTTTCCCATACATTTCCTTTTCCTCTTGTACCTCTTGCTCCTCGTCCTGCTCCTCCTCCTGCACTTCTTCCTGCTGCTCTTCTTCCACATCCAGCAGCTCCAGGCGCTCCCTGCCACTGGTCTGCCGGCCAGTTCCCATCAAAATTGACTGCTCGCGTGCCGCCATTGATCGCCACTCCGATAGCGTTAAATGATGATATTCATCGAATAGCGACTTCTCATAGCGCGGCCAGCCATTCAAGTCCCACTGATAGGCCGGCTGCAGCAGCTGCCTGGCGCGCCACTTGGCCCGCTCCCCGATTATGGCCACATGGAGCCGGCGCTCCAACTGCCGGCGATTCAGATTGGCGGCGTGTTGTGGCGATATCGAATATTTGTAGCACAGGACGCACATCTGGCTGTTTGTCAGCTGCTGCAGTTGATCTATGGTCGAGGACATTTTAACAGTTACTTATTCAATTTACTTCAAATATAAAATTTATTGGTTTTTGCGGTTGTTGTTGTTGTTTGGTTTTTTTGTTTGACTGGCGTTGAGAGAGCTCCTAGAGGTATATTTGGTATTCGGATTTCGGATTCTCAGGTTGGCTTTATCTGTTTGTTTCGAATAAACTGAAGATTTTGATATACTCTCTGCCGTCAAAGTACGTCTATATGGGGAAAGTATTTAAAAAATTTCTGGGGTTTTGTTTTCTGTTCATTTTGTATTTTTTTTTTAAATCCAAACAATCTTTCAAAAATTTGGGAAAGCTTTTTCAGAGCCAAAGAGAAGTCTGAAGAAAACTAATTTATTTTCAGGCCAAACAAATCTGCAAAAATATCAGCATTGGAGTATTACCACATAACATTTTTTAGGAGCAATTACTGCTATAAATAAATTTATTGATTTCCAATTTTTCTTAATATTTTTCTTTTTATCTTTGTTTTTGTTTTTAGCTTGTTGGCCAACTTCTCTTAATCATTTTATTAATAATTATTATATGAGTAATTATCTGTTGTCGCTTATCTGCGTTGGCGTTTCTCAACTGTTTTTGATTTAACTGTTATGTTTTTTCAGTATAATATTTTTCAGAATTCAACACTTTTTATTTCTGTTTTATTTTATTTATTTATTTAATTTTTTTTTAATTTTATGGTGCAGGATAGAAAAACCCTTTGGGCCGAATGCTAATAACAGTCAAAACATGGAAAAAGCAATGCTTGATAGTGACAAATTCCAAGAGGCGCTGGAGCATGCCCACATCGGGCCCATTCCGTATTTTACCCAATACGAGTCTACGGGCAGTTATTCCTTAGAGCCGAGTTACCCACAGTATGGCATGGGTCTGATACATAATTTTACTCACCTGTTATTTGATAAATACTATGATTCAGAGGAGAGTGTAACAGATGGTAGCTATTGAAGCCTATCTACGATTCTGTAATTAACCCCTCTGCTGTAGATTATATTATGGGTATTGACAACAGCACCACGTTTGCCTTGGGCCCCAAATTTGGGGCAAACGCCTGGCATGCCCTGCTCTATCAAAATAGTGTATTACTTTGGTGGGTGCTATTACTGTTACTCATCATAACTTGCGTACCTTTTATTGCGTAAGTATAACACCGAGGGGAAAAAGAGAAAGAAATATGAATTCTTTGCAAATAAATACTACTTGCGATCTGGTCTTCACATGCATTTCAAAGCTCATTTTAAGTTCTGAAAATCTCGAAACTATCATTGATTTAGTTTTGAAGTTATTCAAGAATTTAGTTTTCAAAGTGGGGGCTTGAAATGTTTGTAACGACACCTCGCACCTTTAATCCAGGGTATCTACTACTTCTGCTAATTTTGTTTTTTTCTTCTTACATCATTCGCAGTGTTCTTTACTTTTGTTTCGGCTGGTTTCGTTGCCCCAAAACGTGTCCACCATGTGATCGGAAATCCAAAGCTAGAGAACGCCTTTGCTATAGCATTTTATTGCTGCTTCTAATCATGGGAATAATGTAGGTCGAATCGATTTCTTAATATAATAATGTAAATATAAATATTTCGTCAATTTTCGTTCTTAGACTTGGACTTATCATAGCGTTTCTCAACGATAAGCTAATCGGCAATACACTTCGGAATAGCAACGAAAACATTCGGCGAGGCCGCCAGGATACGTGCGCCTTCCTAAAGGACGCCTGTGCGCACGTGAATCACATATTGGTAAACAATTACGAGGAGTTGGATACCCATTTAAATGCTGCGTTAATGGGTAGCGTCTACTTTTAAATCAGTTAACGGGATTGACTTTAATACAACATTCTGTGACCATTTTCGCAGGCGCCGTTAACCATGTATCGATGGACCTAACTACAGCTTCTGGACTATATCTAATGTCGGAATTGCAAAGAATATTGGAAAATATGCCAACGGCATTAAGGCTAATGCAACGTGTGGAGAAATTGCAATTATCATTAGCTTTCAGGGGGAGTCAATACCGAGATGGTAAGTTTAATGATATAATATATACTCTTATCGAGGGTAATTTAATCTTAATCTTTTTTGTATTATTTTTCCCCGTTTTAGGTTTACGCGGTGCGAAACGTGATTTAAACTATATTTTCACCGTTTTGTGTGATTATAGAGCTTGCAATAAATTTATTAGGCAGAGTAAAATTTTGAGTCTGGACACTTCAAAGTGCCTGCACATTGATAACGTAAGGAGATTCATCAAATTAAATATCATAACATACAAATAAAAGTTTAACTACTTTTCTTTATCTTTTCCCATTTAGCTTCCAAATACAACCAACTTTATTAGCACCATTGAGAATATTATTATTAAACAGCATAATAAAATAGTAAAAAAATGGGTGGAACGCTGGAAAGATGGAGAAAAGCTGATTCAGGACGAATTAAAGCCGATTGTTCCACCCTTAGTTGAAAAATTTAAGTGGTTAGGTTTCGCTCTCAGGATAGAAAGCAAAAAAATATGCGAGAAGATTAATGCGACGATGAATCATATTTATCATAGAGACTTCAACTTGACCAGACATTTTGAAGAGCTCGACGATCACTTTGGCAGCACTCGAAGGCTTTTTACCATGATCGTGTTTGTGTGCATATTCGCGGTAAGAGCTGTATATTTTTATCATTATCTGGCCAAGCATTGTAGCATACAAAACATACAAAACATATATGTATATTGTTTATAAACTGTTTCTTAAGAATTATGCATAAAAGGAGTGTTAATAGCCTTGTGAAAGGCATGAAGTGGAAAGAGACCCTATACAGTATATATGTTCTAAATTATTTAATTAGTGATCATAAAACTGATTTGCTTTCAAAACATTTCAGATTGTGTTGATATTGATTTCTGCAGTTTTTTGCGGGCTCTGTGTGCGAAGGGACAACACCGGCTCGAATTGCCTGATTCTGTGCGTGATCTACAATACAGAATACATCCTCTTTATTTACCCTCCAATCTTTTGCAGAGCAATCTTTATGATATTCATTGTTTTATCGTTTTTAACGTTAATTGGCTTGTTTTACTTTATGCTTGGCTTGGTGACGTATCCGGCGTGTATTTTGCGTGATGATCGGGGCAAAAATACACTGTTCCATATGTTGAATCAGAAGGAGCCATGGCATCAAACAAAAATGACATGCAGTGCAAATCAATCCATAATTGAAGTGCTGCGTGAAAATCAGTTATATGACATTGAAGATGTGAGGACTATTTATGAGGTTAAGATACCGTCGGACGTTTACAAGGCCGTTCCTTTTAAAACGGATATAAAATTCATAGAACCCGTTGAAGAACATGCTCTTCAGGAAATGCGTCGAAAATATTTGGGGATCTTTAATAGCTCCGTGTACACCAAGAATTTGTGCACCCGATTTGCACCCGTAGATGTTAGGTCGTTAATCGATGTTATAGATACATTCTCAGACCGGTTTTTTAAATCAGATGCCGGTGTTTTTATAAAACGAAGATTTTCTGTCGCGTTAAATAACGTTAAAAAAGTAAATTTAGACATTTCCAAATATCAACCTTTGGAAAGTAAGTTAGTCGACGACATCATAAAAATTCGGAAATATGTGAGGCAAATTGATGACCTCATAACAATAAAAAATCAAACCTTTGGCCAAACCGTTAACAATTTGCTTCGATCGATTTCCAAAGCTGAAAATTTTGTGCGCTCTTATGGCGGGGAATTTAGTGAGAAAGTAATCAACATTGTAATCAACTCTGCATTACAGCAAATCGAAGAGTATATAAACAACGCTATCAATGAGACAACGAACAAAGTTGGTCAATGTCGACCCTTGGCCTACATATACGATCGTAATACGGATGTGATTTGCCAGCATTTGATTAATCCGATTGTAAGTAACAAAAAACAAAAAAAGAAATAATTGAATACCCTTGCAGTCTAATTTCACATTTTCATTTCTTCAATGCTATAAATTTGTCCAATTTCAGAATGGTTATTGGGTTGGCCTTCTAATTTGTGCCCTACTGTTTCTGCCCGTGCTGTTCGTTGCCCACCGTCTGATTTGTCTGTACAGGGTATACGCAACAAGTGGGTCGGGAATTGTCACCGTGGGCGGTTACAGCTGCCCCACCTGTACGGGAGCACCTTATCAGCCGCCGCCCATTGTGATTTGTACCAACAAAAATTTATGGACGACTATGAATGATGGAAAAAACAAGAGCGATTGAGCCTTTGTTTGTATGTAAGTATAGGGTATATCGGTTTGGGATTGATGCTAGTAATTAATGTACTCTAAGCTTCTAATTTACAGTTTTTACAGTTTTTACAGTTTTTTTTTTAATTTGATGATAAATGATATTACGAATATTTGGAATGACACAATTAACACTCTGGAGGGATATTTTGAAATCGATGATTTTTCAATTAGATATTTTCGACTTTGGACAGATGGGCAGGTTAACATCGTATACAGAGTATTTAAATAGAAAGTGATCAAATGAATTTGTATGATTCTGATTAACTTATGTGTATGGATGAAAATATGTGAAGGAATATAAAAAGTTAATGTTATTATTTTTTCTTTTAAGTACTCTATGCTAACAAATTAATAATATCCATCAAAGGATATTAGAATTTGATAAGGTTTGCTTCAATTTTATATAAGTACATGTACAGATTCGAAAATTTTATTTGTAAACATTTAGACTACACACAACTACAAATGGCATATGTATTCATACACAAGTATTATTTAATTAAATTGCCAACTATTTTATTATTTTTGACTCGCCTTTGAGTAGAATTTGTTTAATTGTTAATTGTTCAATTTGTTGCAATTCATTTTCAAAGTCTTTAACCTAATTTTATTAATAACACGTAATAAATAATATTACTACTTAATCATTTGCATTTTTTTTTTATTTTTTATTATTATTTTTTAAGGTATAACTTTGCTGATATATATTTATTTGAAGCTTTCGCAGCGTTTTGTTTTTTATTGTCATTGAATATGTTTGGTAATTGGAAATTGTTTCTTATTTTGTTTATTTAATTTTTCTTTTTGTTTTTAATTATACTTAAACTATTAAGTATTTACAAAGCTCAATTTCGTACAAGAACTTTAAACGGCATTGAATATTTGTGAATATCATTCATAAAATTTGAGCGTACTAATTTTAATATATATATATTTGTCCTTTTGTTTTCCATTTTTGTTTATTCTAATTATTCTTAACACAAAACTTGTAAATCAATTTTGCTTTTACAAATTTCTATGCCATGTTCCTTTTGGTTTTTGTTTAAACTTTTTACGAAGCTTTTTATCGATTGAAGCAACAATTTTCAACTGATTAAATTGCCTATTTAAATATTTTATAGTTATGGATTAATTGCAAGAACAATATTTTTGTGTTTCTTTTTAATACTAAGTATGAAAATGTTATTTAAATTTGAACTCAATTCAATTTAATTATATTCATAATTATTTACATCATGATGTATGCTAATTAATACGTTAAATGGAATAATATCCAAATTACTTGGTTGTTTTTGTTTTAGTTTTACTTTCTTTCATAATTCTTTGCTGAGTGTCTTTTGAAGAGACAATCCGTTCAAATAAATTCGTTATTGTTCTGACAGCTGTTTTATTTATTATCATTTTTTACAACTGTTCCAAATTGCTTGAAATTTTATGCGTCTTGGCCGCTTTTAGCCGCAAAACAAATGATGTGGCGAGCTGACGATAACGGGAGAATTTCGGCTCATTCTCACTTTCGCTTTCGCTCTCGCTTTCGTTATCGTTATCGTTATCGTGCTCAGGCTCGTCCAGCATCACTCATCGTTTGCGATTATAGGCGCCAAGCGAAGACTGCCTTCATTCTTTCATTTCATGTCCATTTGCGCCCAGCTCGAGCAGCTCATGGGGCTCAGCATTTAGCTATATTTATTTATATATATATTTATAAACGATTCGGGATAAATAGATGGAGAGAGACTTACCCGATCTACGCTTGCCAAATCGTTCTTGGACAGATGATTAACCAAAATAGTGCCCAGAGCATCGCACATGACATTGATGGTGGTTCGGAAACGATCCCTAAAAAAAAAAAGCAAATAGAATATAATAAAACCTTTGAATTAATGGAGAACATTCAGACATACAGTAGCCAATCGACAGCGATGATCAGTGAGACATCCTTGGGCTCCAGGCCCACCGTATCCAAAACCATCACCATGGTAACCAGGCCCGCCTGCGGTATGCCCGCAGCACCAATCGAAGCCGCCGTCGCCGTAATGCTGACCGCCACAATGGTGCCAAACGAGTAGCTCATCTCGCGATATTGGGCGATAAACAATGCCGCAACAGCCTCGTACAACGCGGTGCCATCCATGTTAATTGTCGCGCCCACGGGTATTACGAAGCGCGTCACTCGCGGATCGATGCCCATATTGTCCAGGCACTTGATTGTCAGCGGCATCGTCGCCGAGCTGGAGCCGGTGCCGAAGGCAGTGGCCAACACCTGACTCAGTTTGGCTATGTAGCGATACGGCAAGCGACGTGTCCCCAAAAAGAAGATGACAGCAATGGTGCCTAAATTTGAACAAAAGATAAAAATTATGGTTAATTGTGAACGGTTTTTAAGGTAAATCGAATCGCTTACCGAAGCCGTGCAGGAAGAGACCTATCATAACGGTTATGAAGTACCAGCCTAAGGATTGTATTGTCGCCGCTATCGACTCCATTTCGATGATTTTGGCCGCTATCAAAAAGGCCACGCCCAACGGTGATATCCTGTGTGATATCACTTTAGACAGATTCCTAGGCTAGTTTCTTGGCTTCACCACACACTCACCAAATAACCCACGAGGTTATTGTCATCATCGCCTCACTGAGCGTTGTAAAGAAATCCTGCAGCAGTTGGCCCTTCTCACGCATACGGCCAATTGTTGTGCCCAGGATGACGCTGAACATGACCAGACCCAGCACATTGGAGCCCTCTCGCTGCGCCGCCTTAAACTCCCAGTTCTCCATGGGCTCTGCGAGATCAAACGAGTGATCATCTCGATCGGCTGTTAAACATTACTTTTACTTACGTGCTGGCGAAATGCTGGTGTTCTCAAATATCTCAGTACGATGCTGTAAACAATAAAATGATGAATTATTATAACTTCGAACTTAAATTTTAAGAAGATAATATTTTTTTTGGGTCAGAAATGGTTAAAAAAATTTCTATCAAAATTAAATACAATTCGAAATTATTATAAAAAATATTATATTCTTAATTATATCTTCTTTCGATCTAATAATAAACTATAAATTAAGTAAAAATGTTAAAGTGCGTTTTTTCAGATGGAATACATTTTTACTGTGATTTGAATTAGCAAAACAAATTTAATCGATATAAAAACTTGTTTGCAATGCGACTAAAATAGGGTTTGATGTTTACAATAATTATAAGCATGCCCATTTTTGCTAACTTAACTGAATTATCATTGTAGTCAGGGTTAATAAATTGTTAACACAATTTTATACTTGTCCAATTAACACATATATGTATATATATTGATTTTTCGCCATTAACAGCTATAAATTTAAAGAATCTATTTTGTTAACTGGACATCAAATATAGCTAAGTAGTGGAAAATTTGAAGAGCATACATCCAGTTTTATAAGCACGTTCTCAACCATTCAAAGCAACAATAATCCAATTGTGCACATGAATATCCATATATAAATATATGTAAATATATATGTATGTATACCGAGTTGAATACTTTGATTCAATTCGCGATCATATATAGCGCATATCATGGTAGCGACTGTGACTGTGGTGATAATTGAAAATTCAACGTGTACGTAAATTAGATATATATGTTTTATATGTATGCATATAGAGCGACATACATACACATATATATACATGTGCTCCCCCCATATAATTTTTTCAATTTCAATTGAAACGGAAAGAACTTTGCTTTGGAGTAACCTATCATGTCAGTTTTGATTATGTGTCGCGTTGTGGCTTAATCAAATTATGTAAACAACATTAGACAATTGAATAATTGGCGCTGTTGCAAACATTCAGAATTAAGCGAATGCGTGGTCTGATATAAAAAAGAACTAAATACCTGCTGGCCTCAAATTGCTTATCGCGGGTGATAAAAAATGCCAGTTTTTCAGTATGTAATACATAAAACTTTAGTCGATTTATGTTTGTTTTAGATATTTGTTGCTTATGGAAAGAGCGATACTTTTAGGGAAATGAATAGTAATCAATAATTAGAAACCGACAAGGTCTATCGACATTTTGAAATAAACTTGACCTGCATATGCATGTTATAATTGAACTTAATAAAGTATAAAAAGAAATTGCTTTATTGCATCAACAAATTCTTAAAATGAAATACGATACGAAATTAAATTCCTGGAATAGATTATAGCAATAAAATTTAAATGTAATGATCAAATTCTGGCTTATTTACGACAGTTAAAAAAAATTATTGATATTATTCTGTATTTCAAAAAAATTGTTTAATTGCATATAGAAAAGTAAGCCAAAGTATTGCCTGACAAGGAAAAATACCGATATGCACGTACATTATAAATGTATTTTTTTAGCACTATCTTCAAACTTTATTCTTTAGTATTACCACGTTTTTGACATATTATCTGACAATGTGTAGCATATATATATCCGTACGCCATACATACCTGAAACATTGTTGACTGTATTATGTTGTCGGTGAACATGTTTCTAATTAGAAGAAATACAAATAATATTTAAATTTTCAGGTAATTTTCAGATAAACTACCTCACTAAATCCATTAGAGTATCGGGCGTCAACACCTTCGATGCCTTGTCAATGGTCTCAGTGCGTGTCTCCACAATTTTGGCACCCTGGCCGGGTCGTATGGTTGTCACCAGGCATATGCCCAATATCACAGCCGAAATTGTGGTGACAAAATAATAGGTGATGGCTCTGAAAAACTCACAAATGCGCATTTAGAACTTCAACTCAACTCAAGAATCAACAATAACGTGCTCACCGTGTCGCTATTTTGCTGGACATGCTCAGATCGAGTCCGCCGATAGCACTCGTTATCGAGGACACCAGCAGGGGCACGATCAGACACTTTAACATGCTGTACAGATAATAAAAGACAGAGAGAGAGAGAGAGAGAGAGAGTTAAACTGCTGCACAATGTGTTTGGGCTGGAAAAACATACCGCAAGAAGATTTCACCCGGAAACGATATATACATAATCTCACGCTTTGTCCACTCGCCGGTGCTGTTCTTGATGATAAACCCGACGAGGCCGCCCACAAAGACACCAATCACGGTGGCCATTGTGAGCACGTTCTCCTGCATAAAGCTTTTAAATTTGTTCCCATCCTGCTTGGGTCGCGTCATTGTGGCTCCTATGTATGAGTATTACCCTTGGCCCGTACACACGGGCGGGTTGCTTGACCAGATGTGCGTTTCCGTTTGGCTTTGGCGCAGCCAATTAAAAGGTTTCAGTCCGTTTTGATCGAATGTGCCTAGAGTATTACTGTATAAATAAAAAAATAATTAATATATTATAAAATATAATAAATTCAATTCTTTAGTTTTCCTAAATAAATATATAAAAAAAATAAATTAATTAATATGTTATAAAATATATTAAATTCAATTGCTTAGTTTTCTTAAGATATATAAAAAAAAACTATTTAATTAAAAAAAAAAAAATGTTGTAAGTAGAAAGCTAAAATACTAATACATTAAATTTTTTAATTTCCCTCAATAAATATAAAAATAAAATTAATTTATTAATATGTTATAAAATATTAAGACATAAGAAAAACATATTTGATTAAATAACAATAGCTTTTACGTAAAAAGCTAAAATACTAATAAATACAAGTTTTTAGTTTTCCTAAATAAATATATAAATAAAATTAATTATTTAATATATTATAAAATATAATAAATTCAATTGCTTAGTTTTCTTAAGACATATAAAAAAACTATTTGATTAAAAAACAATAAAGCTAAAATACTTGCTTCTTGTTTAAACTGCACCATTTAACAAGCAAACAATTTGAGCTTTTATGCTTTTTAGCATCAATTAAAGAGTTAACACTTATTGTTCGCATTGTTTGAGTCAGAAAAAATATTGCAAACGCTATTTGCTCAATTAATATATCCCTGCTGATTGTTGCATTGAGTGTAATTGAAAATGCTTTTGTTTAACTTATGTTTCACTTGTATTTTGTTATAAGCGTGTCAAAACTAATAAATTTACATATGCTGGCACCTAATGAAAAGTAATGAATAACGGACGTGGGTTACCCATCAGAGGCACCACTTGACTGGGATCAATGCCAAATAATAGGGATGATCACATGCCGACAATGCGAAAACTGATCCAAATTGCCAACAGGGCTGTTAATTGAACATTCAGACTGATATGTAGATATGCATTAATGCATTCAAACAGATTAATAAAAAATACAAATATTCAAACTTGGCATTGTTTACACAATAAACGTGCTATTGTTGACGATCTAATCTATTTAATCAACACATAAAGAAAAAAAACATTTATAAATGAAGCGAGAAATATGAATAATATTCATAAAATAAAATAGACAATATTACTATGAAATTTTCAATTCATATAAAATTAGAATTAATATTTAAATTGTAAATATTGTTATTCTGATTTCACATAAATTAAATTTATATTTTCTGAACTTGGCTAACATATAAAAAGCTATAAAGCTAACTATAATTAATTAATTTATAAAATAAAATAGACAATATTACTATAAAATTTTCAATGCATATAAAATTAATATTAATATTTAACTTGTACATATTGCTATTATGATTTGACATTAATTAAATTTATATTTTCTGAACTTGGCTAACATATAAAAAACTAAAAAAAAATCATATAAGCTAACTGTAATTAATTGCGTTAGTAATAGCATTGATAATTACATATATCATAGCATTTACTTGGCCTTAAAAGGGTCATTCTAGTATTTCCAGAATGTGACGGCATTTTAATTAATTCCTCCATCTCATTAAGAAAACAAATGGGACTGACCGCCTACACGTTTAACATCGTCGTTGATTTTGCTGTTGTTATTTTTTCAATGCAAATCAATTCGTTTACATTGACAATGAGTTATTTGCATCTAACAACTACCAGTTACAAATGTAATCAAATTAAATAGATTTTCAAACAGCATTTAAAAATCGTTATATAAGATCGTGTCCAGCAATTTAATTCGATTTTTATGTATTTATTAGGTATTTCATTTTACACACCTACTATTCGGGTTTTTGTGTAACTAAATCATATATATTTTCGCATTTATATTTTCTCTTTCTGATATAGACCACTACTTTATCTATTAGATTGCCGCGTTCAACCGGAAGATTTAAAAGATTCTCTCTACTTATAACCAATAGATTTACAAATACAACGGATTTATCATAATAGCATTTGAAGATCATATTTAAAATTAGTTTTTGGCAACAAAATTGTCGCACTTGTCGTTACAATATGAGCTGATATGAATTTGACTTATTGTCAACGATTTATATACCCTGTATCATATTAAAATTTAAGTATATTTGTTTATATTCACAATTGAAGTGTTTGCACCTGTGTGAACAATAAATAGTAATTAAAATTTTCGAGGAACTCAAGTTTTTAATCAAATTCGTTTTCTTTCTTGGTCTTCAAGCACAAGTATTCGTTGAAAGATAAGAATAATCAAGGGCAATAATATGTAAATATTTTAAGGTTCTCTCTGATTAATTGTATCTAATAATTTGCGTATATATTTTATAATAATGTTTGATAATTTGATAATTTGTTTAATAACAAACCAATCATTACACATAATTTACAGCGTATATTAGCAAATGCGCTTTAGATCTTATTTTTAATATTATAAGTTCTGCAACCAGACGACTATTTTTATACATGGCAGAAATTTGCATCAAAAATAGTAAACGCTGCTAAAAATACGACCAAAGCAACAAAGAAACATTTGGGAAAAACGAAAACAAAAACAATAACTAAAAAAGCTAAACAATAAACAAACCAAAAACAAACATTGCCGTATATTGCAACTTGAAGTGTAACCTACCCACTAAAAAAATAAATAGGGAGGAAAAGGGCCTTGGCCCTACGATATGACAGAGCCCGTTACCCGCTGCCCACTTCCCACCTAACGGCAATGCAGCTGATGCGGCGAGCGCTTATCAGCAGCAACAATCGAAATCTGTTAGGCTCTCTCTAAACTCAGTAAGCGAAAATCGATGCATTAAAAAAATTATGGACTATGGAACACACAGGTCACAGTTCAGAAGGAGGAAAACAAATAGAAATTTTATAATGAGAATTAATCAATAAATCGAATAGAAAAGTTGTAATTTCAATTATTTTAATCGACATGAAATTGATAAGTAATATATTTATATAATACGGGCTCTTGACCTACAGTTAAATTAAAAAAAAAAAGTACACTACTTCTGTGCAGATACTTTGCAAATCACAAAAAAGAAACAATAAATATCGTTTAATAAACTTTGTCATAGAATAAGCTTACAGTTCAGAAATTAAAATGTATCCTGAATGAGTTCGGTAATTATAAAAAATATAGCAGAAAATGTTCGATCATTTTTTTATATAAACATCGAAAACTGTTCTTTTATACTGGTACAGAAAAATATCTTAAAGTAAAAATGTTTGCTCTATTTTCTTGTACATTTAAATTTGGAACTAAACTAAACTAAGCGTATTTATTATATTTATATATTTTACTATTATAATTTTTAGCTCGGACTGCCGGAAGTTACAGTTTTCACCAATTTAGAACATTTCTAGAATTGATTTGATTTTATTATTTATGTAGATATCCTTGAGAATACGGAACTTGTCACACTTGCATTCAAGAGCCTTTAATCGAAAACTTACCCATACATTTAACTTTCAAATATTAATCAAACAGACATGTTAGCAATGAGTTACAAAAGAGGAAGAATGAAATATGTTTATCAATGAAAGAAATCAAATTAAATTGTTCATTCACTCAATTCACAATGCCACAATTGCTTGAAATTGCTATTCATTATTTATATGGAAATGATCTTGATAATTGTTTATTTTATAACTTGTCTTGTATTTTTGATCGTATCTAAGAAAATGTTTTTGCATAATGTTTTTGCATATATCGCACTTACAAATTACAGCCTGAGTGAAATATGCATAAATTTGCATAAATTCGAACCCTTGTGGTTAATTCAATATACAGTTGATAGTGGGCACTCGAGACAAATATATATATATTTATATATGTTGTTGATGTGAGGAGAGCGCGCTTTAAGTATATTTCTTTTATCTTTTCTTTTTTTGTTTTTGTTGCTGCTACTGTTTTAGCACGCGACGTTGGCACGACTGATCGCAGTTGATCGCTGACCGCTGATCACTGCTCACTGATATGTGGCCCACAGATTCCACTGACTGGCAGAGAACAAAACACGACTCAACTTGGCTTGCCTGATTATAAAATAGTACTAAAACCTACATCAAAATCAAATACGAAACGTAGCCAACGAGCGCGCAAATTTATGCGCAACTGCGCTGCCAGCATCAGCAGCACAATACATCACAGTGCACTTGTGTGTGTGAGTGTGCGTGTGTGTGTCTGCTTCTGGGTGTTGGATTATTTTCATTCATCAAATGCGCTCACAGTGTCGCTTTCGCTGTCCGCGTCACTGTCGGCGTCGCCGTCGCAGCGCTGCTTATCAATTGCATGCGGCGCACACGTAACTCATACGACGCGTTGTCGCTGCCGCTGCTGCTGTCGACGACGCCGCGGACATCGCAGTATCGCTTAATTAGCTGACTTGTTCTCTGCTCGGCGACGATTTGCTTAGTTTCGCTTTCTTTAGACTGGCGAATTTTGAAAGGAATTCATTATCAACAGCGCTCGAAATATATACATATATATATATATATATATATTATATACATATTTATATATTATGAGTAGTAAAAGTAGTTCAGTGTTTCGATGTCGCCCACTTCCTTACGCACTCTTTTCATTAGCTTTCGCATTGTTCGAGTTCTTCTGATCAACCTGCTATTGTTTATCGAGAGCCTTGTGTGCATTTACTATATCTATATATATATACATACATATTAAAAGTGCCTAATTACTTGCATGGAAACAAGTTCTTTTTGCATTTATCAATAATAAATTACATTTAAATCTTGATAATTCGTATCAAACTGCTGTGTTCTTAAAATAAATTTCGTTTATTCGTAAATTTTGCATGAATTTTAGTCCATCATTTTTTTGCAATTTGTAAAAAATGAACATTAAATCTCGTAGAAATCGTAATTTATCAAAAAAAAATAATAATGATAATAATTTTAATAATAATCGTATCAGTTTAAATTCTGATAACTTTTGTCGACAATTCTTTCGCCTTCATATCGCCTTACACGCTGAACTTTTCTGCTCTAATCTGAATTTTTTTCTTAGCTTATTTTTCTTGCTTATTTTATTCCAAGCATTCAAATTTAGCGTCCTTATCAATTTCAATTAATAATGAAGAACTCATTACGAATAAATACGCAAAATCGGCAATTCAAAGATGTTATTATGTTTTAAATCATGCACAAACAGATTGTTTTAGGTATCCAGATTCTTGTGCAAACTATTTTGAAGTTCCTCCCAGCGATTTTTTCCCTTATTAGGAAATTATGGAAGATTTATAGTAATGTATGAAATATTCAAGAACAAAATTTAATTGAAACAATAAAATTAAAACTAAATGTGTTTTATCCCATTCCAGAATAAAGATTAAAATTTGTTTCCGATACATACGTTGATCCTTTTTCCAAAGTATTCAAGTATATAATATAATATAATATAATTAATATTAATTATAAATATGAAATAAATAAAAATAAATAATGTATCACTTTTAAAAGTAAATGGCTACTGTCATCTATAATCTATAACCTATAAAAGAAAAGTTAAGCAAATTCCTCGCAATTGTGAAAAAGAAATGAAAGAAACCAGTGCTGTAATTAGGCATTTCCGGCTTTCCTCATGCTAATACTAATAAATAGTAATAAAAATCAGCGTCGCTCTTGCGGTGTCACAGCTGCCTTTTGATCTGTTTCAATTCGATTTGCCTTGGGGGCTAGTTCTGCTGCCCGCTGGCGACACCAAACAGCACACGCTGGTGGGAAAAAAACAAGCAACAAAAAAAAGTTATAATAAATAATATAACAAATAAGCGTATCGGGGTTTTGTCGCTATTTTATAACGACATATAAGTGGCAGGGCCCAACGGCGAGTAAATGTCCGCTGTTGACAGCGTTTTTGTTTTTGTCGTAGTCCCTTCCCTTCAGTGGTGAATTCGTAACCAGCAGCTACCCTAGCTATATATACACACTGTGTGTGTGTGTGCGAGTGTGTACGAAAACGTGCTAAAGCATTTCTACCGGAACTGTCGATCTTCATTTTTGAAAATGGAAAATATCACATATGCATACATTTGCATACTTGAACATTCTTTTTTTTGCATGCCCAATAAATTGTATATATATGTATCTATGATCGTGATCGTCTGTGAATTTCGTTGCATATATATCCATGTAATCTTAGTAAATCCATCAAGTACGGCTGATATGTATTTTACAGCTCTCTGAAATGATAAACATGTAATGCATCCTTTATCGATGCAGTGAAGGAAATCTTTTTAAACGAGTTGTCCTGAAGATACATCAGCCATCGTGGAAATTCCTTCTATGTCCCCTAATCTGCTTAAGTGCTCCACAATCTGTTATCAATTTAAATTCAATAATAAATTAAATAATATCGTCGCTTTGTAGTCAGATACGATGCCTTCCACACTTCCAAATAATAGCTCTGTAGCTTCTTTTTATGTAGTATTGTTTTTGTTTTTCCTCCAATAGTTATCACCGTGCGGCCGTAAATTTGCCAATTTTGGATGCTTCACTGTATAATTTTATCTTTGCAATCTGCTTAATATATACCAAATCACGTTCTTAAATCTAGAAATTCATATAAGAAGTGAACTGATTAAACACATACATTAATTAATTTTAGACATAAAATTATCGACACATTAGATATAAATGAACAATATAATAGATTTATAATAACATTAATAGTTCTTATGATCAAAATGTAATAATTTAAATTGGTGCATTAACAAGTACATACATTTTACTGAACAATCCTTGATCACTCCATACAGCTTACGTAGAGCTCGATTCCATTATCATCCTGTATATGTATATGTATTTTACAGCAAGACACTGATGTGGTTCAAGTTTCCGAAATACTTTCAGCAAGTTTTATAAGTATTTAGTTCGGGTCGCTCTTAATTTGATCAGTTTTCCAATACTTAAGTGTGTCTTGATTTAACATTAAAGCTAACATCATTTATAATGCCATTCGTATATAGAAACAAAAAGAAAATAATAAACACAATGTCGTAATTGGGTATTGAATAACTTCAAGCAATCAACGCCAGAAGTCTTATACAATATTATTTATTATTATTATATAAATATATACTTTTTTGTATTATAGCTTTATATTATGTATTAAACGTATGCATTATGTATTGATTAAAATTTTCAAGATCACAAATCATATTTTCGTTAACATTAAAATGAAAATGTGCTGGCAATTTTCAATCATATATACTTTAACATTAAATAAAAATGTGCACGCAATTTTCATAACGCGTTTCGAGCTGATCGAGCAATTATACAATTAAGAGGATCACGCAGCTAGAAGAGGCTAAAAGCGGTTCGGAATGCAAAATTTGTAGACAAAAAAACGATTTAAAAGTATGGCAATTTCTACATATATATAGGAAAAGTAATATGGCAACGTATATTAAATTTAAAGTAGAGTATTTTGTTTTTGAATAGACTATGGTTAGCAGGATCGTAAAGCGGTGAAAATTGTAAGAGCGAAGGTAGGTTGATTAGTGTATGTGTGTGGGTTTTGTTGTTGTTGGCCGCAACAGTTGTGCAGCAGCTACCACCTTTTGCGCAGTCGCAGCAGCTGCCCCGCAATGTCAGCTGTAGCTGAACGCGTATATGCATGCTTATATGTATGTGTTAGTTGTGCGTATGTGAATGTGCGAGTGTGTGTGTGTGAGAGAGAATTTTGTTTTTTTTTTGTACATCTACTCCTCCGTTTTGGGACGTCGAAATAGCAGAATATGCGGCTCCGGCTTGTGTATCATATAGTGTATCCAGCCGCGGGACTGCTGCACGCCAATTGATCTCCATTCGGTTTCTGTCATCAGATGCGTTTTGGGCACCAGCTTGACGAGCTCCTTCGGCAAGACCACATGTCTGCAATGGGATGGGGTATATACACATATGTATACATATACGTATCGTTTTTGTGGGCAATTTTTACAGTTGCCGTTGACACTTACCTGTACTCAAATTTCTCATCGTAATATTTATCTGAATAGTAAATGTCTTTGCTCATCTTTTCTTTTTGCTCTTGTCGCTGTTGGAATACGCTGGGCCAAGGATACTTGTGCTGGAATGCGGCGTTATTTTGCAAATTGGCGTCGGCGTCCTTTTCTGTTTGCCGATTCTTCGATCCTCTGTTTCACTCTAAACTCGCTGCTTGTTATCTTGCATTCAGTTCGTTAACGGGTTTGAAACTAGTACGATTTTTAACTATTAAATTCGTTTAATTAATAACAATTTACTTTTAAAATTATTTTAAATAAGTAAAAAGTGACGCGGTCTAAGAAATAGCTTATGCTAGTTCGTTCCTGCACGGCGAATCAGTTGTATCGTTTTGTAGTTAAATTGTTCACTGGTTCGATTTTCATACAAATGGAAACCAGTATTTTTAAATATTTATTTATTGTAACTAAATTCAATGGATTTGCTATTCTTTAAAAATATTACAAATAAACCATAGTAAACACTATGGCAAATTATACTTTATATAAACAGTTCACAAGATACGATCAATATATAATTCAATTCCCAGTGAATGGCAAATTTGATGAACTGGTTTTTAGCACGAACGAACACTCAATTTTTGATTTCATGTCATTTTAAAAATAAAATAAATAAAGAAATTTAAATAAAATAAATTGATTACATTACGTTTACTTTAGCCAGCATTCTTTTTGTCGGATTGACCAATGTATGTCGCGAAAATGTCGCATTAAAGAATATTTCGTACGAAGCGCGCGTTTCTTAAGATGTGGCGGTTCATCGATAGACAAGAAAATTTGTACTCAAAAGTCTAAGAGTGGAGTTATATTAAACTTAAATTTATAACTACTCGATAAATAGAGATTAAATAAATATTTGTATCATAAATATTTGTGTTGTAATTGTATATATGATGCCATTTTTTTATGTATCGATATATCGTCGTGCCGGAACAGCTGTAGCAACATTCCAGTAAAGCAACATGTGCTGCAACATGCATACCAAGGAATTAACAGCGCTGTAAGAATAATCTGAAATTTAAAATGTACAGAAATTCTATAATATATAACAAAGTTTTGAATAAAAAGTAACGGGGCATGAACAATTCACAAATTGTAATGACTTGCTTCTTTTGTACCCCTCTTTCCCATATCTTTATACATGAATATACACATGCATATGTATGATTGTATGTATGGATGGGTGTGTGTGTGTGCATATAGGAATACTGGAATGTAGAGAGAGCCTATAAAAGAGAGCCTTGCTAGGGGATAGAAGCGGGCAACACAAATGAGAGATCCAGCCATGCTCTCTCAATCGTAGAACGCCAGTCTCGGAACTTTCCGAAGAACACAGCACAAAACGAATATGCTTTATTACCTTTGACAGCAGTGTATAGAAAAAAATTAAATGTAATGAATGTATTTGCATTTAATTTATATAACGCACTCCTTTTTTTGTGTTTATTTGGAATTACTTGATTCCATATCAACATAATATTTTTATTGAATTCAGTAAAATTTTTCAAACAGTTTCTCGTTTTTGTTACTCATACATGACTTTATCAATGTTTATGAAGCTTTCTGCTGTTGTTGTTCTTGTTGTTGTTCTTGTTCTTGTTGATGTTCAGTTACGTTTTCTTTTTGTTGAAGTTCATTTTGTTAAATATTACATCTTATGTTGTTGTCGTTTTTTTTAATATTTAAACTTTTTCATTTATTTATAGTTAAACTTAAACAATACAAAAGCAGTATTTGTTTTTCATTCATTTTGTTACACATAAATATATATATTTTTTTTTAATTTTACCATGATTTTCATATTTTTTGTTTTTATGAAAGTTTTTATCTATAATTTTCTTTCCTTTTCTTTTTAAATCTAAATTAAAGCAATCTGTTATTTTTTTGTTTTTTCTTCCTTTTTTGTTTATTACACTTGTAACAAAAATGTTGAAACTGGAACAAATGAATTTATTGTTTATTGTTTTATTTTAAATTTTGTTATTTTTTGTTATATCTCATGTAATTAAAATGCAATCTTAAAAAAATAACAATTCATAAACTTAAATCTGTAAATTTTTCTCTCAACCAAAATTTTGTAATAATTATTTTCCTTTATTATTTTGGGGGTATTGTTGTAAATTAAAATGTGTTGCAATCGTACTTAAATATAGTTTACATGCTGCCTTTTTTATTATATTTTACCATTTATTTAACATATGTATGCATACATAATTGTATACCGTAATGTTACATCGCTTAGTTCTAGATATCATAACTTTTTAAATAATAATAATTCATCTTTTGTCTTGTTATGAATGCTAAAACCAAATGGGTTTGCAAATAATATATTAACAAATTTGTATGCAAGCTATATTTATATATAATAATTTTTGTTTATTTGTTTTCTTTTTTTTTTAGTTTTTCTAAAATATTTTCTTGTTTTTCCTATTATGCGCTGCGGTTTGCACTTGTTGTGAGAGATGAAGTTCTCGGGCAAATTGTGATCCAAAATATTTGCACACTTTACGCAGAAATCTGTTGAATATTTGCTTGTCAAAATGTGGGCGTGGCAGTGTTTTGAACATAATTACTCTTTTGTAAGAGGGCAACTTGAGTCGTTTGAAATGTTTGAAATATTTTTGCGAACATTTTCTTAAATTATCTAAACAGATCTCAAGCAACTCCTTGCCCATTGGTCGTACTTTTTTAACATTTTTGTCGGGGCTGGAACCCACTTAAAAAACGTGAGCTGGCTTTTGCATTCTTTAGCCCACAGATTTTAGTACGAACCTTGGCTCGAATATTATAAGTGAAATGCAATACTTGGGAACCCAAGTGAATCGCGCTAAAAGTGTCTTCATTTATTTTATTTAAAAAAAATTTGTTTTTTATATCAAATATCCTATACTTTGTTTTTTAATCAAACAATGTTTTTTTTTTTAATTGGTTCGTTTAACTTTAAGTTTATGTTCAGCATGAAAAGTATCAAAAAAATAACAACTGCCAAAATTATTAGCTGAACAATTCGTGGATATATCAGAACTGGTAACTAAATGAAGCAGCGGCAGCAGCTTATGACTTTTCATAGCCGCAAAATATCTAAAGAAAAAATTTGAAAAAATTTCAAAATACATTTTAAAAGAATTTCTATTGACTGTTTTTCAAAAGAAGTTTTATTTTAATATTTATTGTAGTTGCCATGTGCTGATTACGTAAGTTGTTGTTGTTTACACACAAAAGAGTTTTGTTGTTTGTTTTAATGCTTTTATTTTTTATGTGCTTTTTCATACACTTGGTGTAAAAATGGCAGTTTATACATATATACATATAATTATATATATATTTATATATATATATACATATATACTTGTTAAGTGTGTTCTAGTAGTTGCCGCTTGCTAATTAGTGCAAAATATGCAAAATTTTTGGATCCGCAAGCCTTTGATCGGGTGCCGAAATTTAAATAAATAACTAACAAATTTAATAACACAAATGCTTAAACCAATTTTTTTTTCGTAGTTAAAAATTTTAATACACGCGCTAGAGGGTCAAACATTTACTTGGCAGTTTTTATATATATGTATATATATACTTATACATATATATATACATATATTATTTACTTTTTAATACTCAATAATTATTATATTTTTATAGCTTTTGTTACCCTATATAAACTACTAATATTTATCGGCGGTTTTGGGAACACACTTTGCCCAGGTTATAAAACAAAAAAACTAAATACAAATAATATTCAAGTGAAATTTTTGTGCGTTGAAATTCGAAATGCTGGCAAAAATAAATGATTGAAATTGGCAAAATAGCTATTGGAATTGAAATTTATTTATTAAACATTTTTATGGCTGCCCGCGTCTGCAACAATAAATTGAGTGAATCTCACAACTCGTGTTCGTTTATTTGTATATTATTTTAATTTTCCTTGCGCTATGCAAACTGCAGCATTTTAATTCACTACTTAACTAATTGCTTTAGTTTTTTGCTTACTTGTTCTTTTTGCATTTGTTTAATTTGTAGGAAAACATGCACTAGAAAATTTTGTTAGAAAACTATTTGGTAAACAATTTGTTCGGTTGCCTGCGGAATTTTATTTACTTTAAAAATATTTTATATTGCTAAAAATGTTCTTTCGTTTCACTTGTAATTAACTGAAAATTTACTTCTCCAGGTGAACCAGTACGAAACTTTTGAGCTATCAGGAAATTGTTAATATTTTCAAATTCTTCATTTTCAAATGTTTTTAAAATATGTGGAAAATGTTGTTGATAGCTTGCAAAAAATTTCCTGAATTTTTTTCTGGCAAGCAGGGTGGCCCAATTAGCATTTCAACCGGAATTTTAGTATGAAATGTATGTAATAAAAGTAATTAGTTGTTAATAATATATTTATAATATATATTTAAGTATAACATTTTCCATTAAACTATTATTTAGCGATTCTGCTGCATCTGTAGCAAAACTGTATAACATTTCATGTTTCATTTTATAATCATTTTCATTTTCAGTTTTTCTTTTATTACTTTATTTTTTATTTTTCTGCTTCTTACATTTAGACTAGCACTAGTTAAGTGGATGGTAAAAGGGGGTTAGTTATAAAGCTTGGTATGCCATTTAAGAGATTTAGCTTTTATTTTTTATTCGATTTTATATTTTTGTATTTTTTTTTATTTTGTATTTTTTTTCTTTTTTTTCATTGAGTTTTTTATGGGGTGGGGAAAGGTCTCAAGAGAGCGAGAAAATTGTTAAGCTAGTTGAGGCCTACATATGAAGTTTGTTGTGTTTTTTAAATCGAGCGAGCACAAGGTTTCAAAATGGGAAAAAAGTAATAAAAAACTGACATTTTTGCATTTACCAAAAGTTGACGAAATATATGCGAAAGTGAACTCCAGAACAAAACGACTTGTCTTTGGTATACCCTAAACATATGTGTCTTTTTTGGGTCACTGTAGCAGCTCTCTCTCTCTCACTCACTGTCTCTGTCTGTCTTTCCCTCTTGCCCTCTTTCTCATTTGCCGTAGAAGCTGTTGTGGATCGCCCTTGGGACAATGTCTGCTGAGAATATCTGTTGAAATTTGTGATATCGAAACGGTAGGGTTTTTATTGAGTTAAATTAAGTTCGTTTTTATTATTATTTATATTTCTTTGGGGATTCATTGTATACATAATATATTTTTTTAATATTATATACTCTTTTTGTTTTTATTGTAACCAGTTACTCTGTACTTTTACTTTCAGCTATATTTATCTGTGTTTTTGCCTCAATTTTTTTTTATAATTAATCGTTTTTTTTTTGTATATTTTTATTTTATATTTTCATGCAATTTTCACATTAATGATCTTGTTTATTTTTGGTTGTTTTTCTTTTTTTTTTTTGGTTTTCATAATAAGTGAAGAGTATTAATTTTAAATGTGTTGTGGTTTTTATTTTTCTTGCATTTTTATGCATTTGTTTATATTGTGTCTAACATTCTTTTGCTTTGCCTTGCAGTTTTTCCATTCTATTCACTTGTATTTTAAAATCTACAGTTATGTTTTTTTTTTGTATTTTATTTTTCATTAGAAATTTGTAGTTAAACACGATTTTTATGCTTTGCTTTTGCTGTTTATGGGATTAATGCGGCCTGTTTAAATTTATAACAAATTTAAACAAATTAAATAGGTTTGCGCTATGTGGAATTTTGCTTATGGTTTTTTTCTGTTTCTTTGTTTAATTTCTTTATTTATTTACTTATCTTGTGGGGAGGTTCATGTTCACAATTTATGTAATTATGTATGTATGTATACATATGTGTTTATATATGCGTTCCAATCGTTAATTTTTGTTTTTTTTATTATTATTATTATTATGTATATATAAGTATTTATTTAAATATTATAAATATAAATAATGGTTTTGTTTTTATGTATTTAACACGTTTCTCATTGAGTTAAGAACAGTTGCTGCATTTTTCTTTTCATTTGTTTATATTTTGTTCGCTGCGCTGTTTGTCGTTTATATCTTTATTATTAAATTACACCAAAAACAAAGTAGAATTTGTTAACAACAATTTGTTTTTTTTTTGTTTTTTTTTTCATTTTATAATATCATATTTGCGCTAAATTATGTGGCTTGCCAATTTTAACCATTTGCTATTTTTTGCCTAAATTGTTAACTAAATAAAATTCTCCTAACAAATGAAGTATTGTGTGTTTTTTTTCTTCTGGTGTGTGTGTGTGTGTGTGTGTGGGGCGTTTTGATAGCGTTGGGTAGTTTTTTTTTTAGCTTTTTAGCGCCAAGTTTAGTCATGTTATTTATTTGTTTTTTTTTTTTTGACTTTTATTCATGTAGCTCTTTGTTTTAGTTTTTCTTTGGTTGTTGCTGTATTTATTTTGCATTTTTTATTACTTTAGCTTTTTTTGCTTGCTGCTACTTTGTGTGTGTGAGTGTGTGTGTGTGTTTTGTCACTGTTTCTTATTTATCGTGACTTTTGCTTAACTTTCAACTTAATCTTCACTTTGTTTATTTTTAATTTTCCTCTGCGCGCTTTCCGATTTTCTCATCCCCTTAAGGATCCTAGCTTTCAACTGCATCTTCGCATCGCTTCTTGTTTTGCTGTTAATGTAGCTTTTAGCCTTTTACAGATGCGTTTCTCCATTGCGTTTCTCTTAGTCGACCATTAACTCAAAGTGGACGGATCCTCTCCTATCCGAGCGATCATGTTTGATGTTGTGAGCCCAGGCTTTGCACTCAATGTTGATCAAGACGCCGGCTACCGAGAAAAAAAAGAAGAAAATCCAGTCAAATAAGTTTTTTTTTATAAATTAAGTATACGTATATATTACAGCAGTTACAGTTGCAGTTCAATTTCACATAATAACAATAATAATGTAATTAATTAGTCTTGTTTATATTGTTGGCCCATTATGATTCAAATTCATTTTAATTGAAGCTGAAAACTAGGGCGATTATCTTTGGAAAACCTACCAATCCTATTAACCCATTTTCCCACCTTGTATTAATGGTTAGCTAAGCAAGCTAATGACTTACTTAGTGCATGCTATTTAGAATAGAATAGTGGGCGGGAAGGGGAGCGGGGTCTTAGCAAGCACAAACAGGACTCGCTTTATCCTATTCCATCCGCCCCTCGAACTTCTATTTCAACCTGGAGAATTATTAAAGCTTATTGTACCGTAAAATTGGGTTTCCTGACGTTTTTCTTTAGCATTATTATTATTTTTTTCCCCTCATTTTTGTTTTTTTTTTTTGTGGCATTCGGGTCGCTTGCAGCTCTTTTGTCTTAGAGTACGCATGAGATGGCGTGAGGGAAGGAAACTCATACATTCTGCATTTGGTATGAGTTTGATTGAAATTCCAGACAGCATCTTCTTTCAGCATGTGGAGCATAAAACTCACATTCTTTATCAACTCTTCTTTTTATTCTCTACATAACAACATCTATTATATAGCCTCCCATGGAAACAATCAATCAAAAATATATTATACTATATTTTCATATTGTGAAAGGCTTTACGTATTTCATTTGTATTTGATTTGCACACTTAATCATTTGGCGAGTAAAATTAATGAAAGTCTATAAAAATTTGTTCCAAAAAGCATAACTAAAATTTTCTTTTTAATGAAACAAATAGAAATGATAATTGTTAAAAGTTTATGCAGGCAATCTGATAAGTTGTCAGAAAACAATAACAATAATAATAATATTATACGCTACTTACTTTCAACGGTGAACTGAACAGCAACAATTGGCGGTATATAGCCCTCAATGTTTTGGAATGGGAAGTAGAAATAGGGGAAACCCATGCGTGGATAATAATCACGTGCCTTAATGTTCTCAACATCAGCTGGATTTTCACCCTCGCATGATACCCAAACAACGCCAGTCTGAAAAATTAAAAAAAAAAATAGCGTATTTAAAATCAATGTAAAATTTTTGCTTTTACATAGTTTTTGTTTTGTGTTGTGGAAAAAAAAATAACGCACCTCATTTGGTCGCAGGCTCTGCTTCTCCTTAATATGCTGTTTCAACTCCTCGGGCATGTGAGCGGGCAAGGATTTTGAATCGTTGTAAATTTCTGGAATCCAGTTGTAAATCTAAAGACCGTAATTTATTTGTAATTTTGTTTTGTTGTTGGCATTTAGTAGCGAGTAGCACTCGATTACCTTATTCAACTTGAGGAATATGCAGGGCCTGGCCACATGATAACCGAAGTTGTTCTCAACAGTGCAGGGCGCGAAGCCGGCAACATCAACGCCGCAGACTTTATTTTTTTCTGGCGGACTGCTAAACGAGCAGTTGACTTGATTATGCTTGGGTAGTTCATCGTAAGCTAACCACATATAAACAACAAAATATAAACCACATTAAATCTAGTTGATAAAACATCTTGAAATCGCTGCTCAGAGATACATTTGGGTTTTTACTTAATTAGCTTCCAAAATACATTTAGCAATAAATATATTTTTTTAAAAGAACGTTAATTTCACTCACTGTGATCTTATTTGTATTTTTTTTTTTTCGATTATTCACAAAAATCAATTGAGTTAGGAACATAAATATATAAAATAAATGTACACAAAAAAGTATTAAAATAGCATATATTCGAAACTTCAAAAATTTCAGTTGTTTCTTAGACTTGAATAAAAGAACTTTAAATAAATAAATAATAAACAATTTATTCTAATTTTATAAATTATAAAGTTTCGATATGCAAAATATACTTTAACAGTTACTTACATTTCAGAAATCGTACAGTTTCATCAACCCAATACTTATAATTATCTTCCTTCGATGATTCGTACCAAACTAAAGTGCTCTCAACATTTGCCTCTGGGGGCATTGGTCGAAAGCCAAGACCTGAAAATAAAAGGCAGTGTTGTGAAATGACAATAATAGTGTTGTGCAACAACAAATATACCAAGTGATTTTCTCTTGCAACACACATAGATTTATTATTCAATCCTAATAAGTTATTTAGTAGTATCGTATTTTAATTTTTATCCTTATTTTTGTTCTATTCATTAAGTCATTGAATATTTTATTTTTAAAATTCATTTGATTTAGATTGTATTTTAAAAACGTACCTGGATTCGATCCAATCATTCCATTATCAAGCATCCACTTCGGCTTACTACCATCCAGTGTTTGATAGAACACCGCAAATATGGCAGCAAAGAATCCGGTTAACGCCGCATAGAAAATAATATAGAAAAGTAAAATTTTTGCTGCAAGAAAAGAAGAATACAAAACATTTCGTATTTAATTGAGTCGTTAATTATTTATAAATTCTCAGTGACACAAGGTAATAAAATTGGTTCTGTTCATGTCACGTGATGGTAAAATAAGTTTTAAGTAATTTGTGGCTTTTAGGGACAAATTGTGGGGCATAAAACTTTTATTTTATTTCATATCCTTGTGGTGGAAATTTTAACAAAGTGTGTTGAACATCAATATAAATTAATAGAAATTAATTAGTATCTACATTTTAATAAGCATTTAATAGTTAATCGATAAATTAAAATAATAATGTATTTCTAAAACAATTACAAGTACGTATTACGAATTTTAAGCCCAAAATGCCAAGTTCGATGTTAACTAAAACAAGAACTAAGAAACAAGAATAATTGACAATGTGGGTCAATGGGGAGGCTACTAATAACGACAGTTTGCTGTTGGCCACCCTATCCCATATCCTCTATCCTTTATCACCATCCCCTAACCTGACTTGTGTACCGACTTCCCTGTCCGCCGATTACACAATGCGCGACTTTTGACATTTTCTTGGCTCCAGCAGGGCAGAGGTGGAGATTTGATGTAAACTTTTCGGATATGTGTGTGTGTGTGTATATATATATATGTGTGTGTGTGTGTGAATACTCCGCCTGTGTAATCATGCCCAGAGCTGACTAGTTTGTCATTTTGACATTTCTGTTTTGTAATTAAGAGTGATAAAAGGTCGCTGAGTATAGTTTTTTTTTTCTTCTGTTTGTATGTGTTCTCTTCTTTAAGCTCTCTTTTAAGTTCTCTGATTTTTAGCTATTTTTAATTCATGGCTTTTATAATAAATTTTCCCCCCCTTTAATTTCAGATTTTGCAATTAAAATTATCTTAAGTTAAGCATACGGCATGTGACGCACAGCGCGTTTCCATTAAAATTATTTCTAGACGGGAGAAAATATGCTGTAATTGTCATTTGACATTGCAGCAATTTAGTTAAGTCATTAATCATCTGCTCAGAGACTCGGAGAATTGTGTGGACCGTGGGAATTGTGCTAAGCAAACCAATTTGTAAGAGGGGTAAACAGGAAAATAATAAAAAGGGTAAATTGGATGGGCCAAGACGGAATTCACTCTTCTCGCTGATTATTCGAATTTAAAACTGAACTGTGAAATATCTACTTTTTATAATGTGTTCAGATTTGTAGTGACATCAAATTTGAACCACTGTCGCCCTATTTCAATTTCCCATAACTTCATCAAAATTGAACCGAATTTAATTTTTGATGGCATTTTGGTCAGGATTGATCGCTAAATTGATTCAAAATATATCCATTTGAAATTTTTATATATTTTATTATATTTATATTTTTATTTTATTTTTATATTTTTAATCGATTGTGAGTGTCATAGTTAGTATAAAAATCAACATTAAACCCGTTTCTGGGAGGGTAAAATTTTTGGTAAAAAATCATGCTAAAACTGACAAAAATTTAGACATGTAAAAGTCTGGGATTAATAGCTCCCATGTTTCAAACTCTCATAACTTTGCCAAAAATTAACCAATTTTCATGTTTGATGGCATTTTGGATTTCACCTCTAAATTGATTCTGCATTTAAAATATATCCATTATGAAAAATAAATATTTTTTTAAAATTTTTGGTCATTTTCGAAAAATTTTTTTCAAAAATATTATTGCAAGTTTATATATTTAATCAATTACGGGTGTCATAATTAATATAAACATCATTATTTAACCTGCAGCAGGAAGGGTCAAATTTTTTGTCAAAAATCTTGCCAAAATTGAAAGAAATTTGGAAACGCGCATAACTTTGTCAAAACTAAACCGATTTTCATGTGTGATGTAATTTAAATCATGATTTGGCCTTTAGACTGGTTCTAATTAAATCAAATTTTTAAATCAAATTTTCAAGCAAAATTGCTGATTCGATTACGTAGATATATGTAACATCTAGTTAAGTGGCAGGCTTATTTTTCAAGTCCTATTGAAAAATACTTGCAACAACAATTGTGCTCACGGTCAATTAGTTGGCAAGCATTGCCAATACCCGAAAAGGGCGCATGCGCGCTCACATTTCTGCTGCTCGACCAGCTATCGCCAATGCACACCCTCAGCCCGATCCCCTCCCACCCACCAGTTTGCTGCCTTCACGCTAACGAATACTCATGGCCATATATACATACATATCTATCTATATATTGTGCAAAGCAATATATGCGGTTACTTAATGGGCTGACAGTTAGTGGAGCGACTGTCAAAAACAGGGCTAAAATTCCATCTGCTCGCTTCAAAAAGATTTACTAAATAGGATATAGTAGGCATTGTAATAAAAAAAAAATATATATATATATATATATTGATAATGATCATCTTACTTAAATCATCATTTATTTTTCTTTTTAATTTTTTTTGTATCTTGTCATCTGAATTAATCTTGAGGCTGTGCGCGTTTTCCCATGTCAATTGAGTTGTGTAAATTGATGGAAAACAATGTTCAAAAATCTTTTCATCGCCTTACGCAATTTGGTTACGTTACGTAGGCAGTTAAATAAAAATTCACGTTTGCATGGCAACACTCGAGCAAACTTCAAGGGTTCGCAGGAGCAGCCCCAACTAGGCGCCTCCTTTTTGCAGTTGGCTCTGCGCTTTTTTTTTATACTCAATTTTCTTATTGTTATTCCAATGGGTGTGCGTGTGTGTGTGTGTGTGTATGTGTGTGCTTGAATGTGTTTCTGCACTTAACGAGCTGCTTGCTCTGGTTTCAGTGGTCGCAGTGGCTTTTCTTACTGCGGTAGGTGGGGTTTTTTTTTTTTTTTTAAAAGTTAAATCTTGGGGGCGAGTTTGCTAAGCTGCTCAGTGTGCTTCATGTTTTTGTTGTTGTTTGTGCTAAGCAGCTGTTTTATTTTTGTTTGCAAGGCAAATACGTTAAGTCTCTGCAAATACTTTCAATTCTCGACTTGGAAATGCTCTAAACATTGCTTTTATACGAAAATATTCAACTTTAGTTTTTCTCTCTCTGTATCTCTTTCTAGCATATAAATTGTGTAAATATGGTAATTATAATCTCTCGACTTTTAAGTTTTTTGTGTATTACACAATATTAAAATCCTTTTTTTTTAAATCAATAATAAACCTGTCATTACTAGAGCAGAAAATATATATTAAAAGATTAGAAAAAACGAATATAATTCTTAGAATATATTTAAACGATTATATATAATACAGCACCGTTTTGTGAGTGCATTTCTTAGAAAGCTTTTGAAATATTCAAAAAATAAATCAGCCTTTTATTGTGATAATCTTTCTGTATTAAGTAGACCTCTCTGCTTTTTAGTGCTCTGCCCAAGCTTATTGAAATGAAATTTTTTTCTGGATGCAATAGATTTATTTGAATAATAATATTTAAAATCCAGATGAAAAACTTAAAATATTCATGAAATTTGTTATATCCATTTAGTTACTTAGTATTTACTTTTAATGTTATTTGGAATTAAATTCATACCTAAAAATAATTTTTTTTTTATTCTTTAAATACTTTAAAAACTTATAGTTCTTTAGAATTACATGCTACCAAAATTCTACCCATTGAAAAGATCAAATTATGTACATTTAAAGAAAAGAACTATACAGAAATAACAAAATTTATTTTTAGCTTTTGCTAAGCTTCAAACTGTGTGCAACAAATTTTAAAATGTCTTTTGTTTTTTGTTTTTAAATTCAATTTTGTTGCCAGGCGACGGCTCAGCATTGAGTTTTTTCTTGTCTTTTTTACATTTCTTGTTGGGCTATGTTGGGACTCTGCCTTCAAATCCGATTGATTTACGCGAAAGTCGCGCACACTTACGTTTGTGTGTGTGTGTGTTGCTGTTGAGCACCTGGCAGGCCTCAACGGAACATTAAGTATACGCAGCGTTGTGCGCGCACTCTCCGGCAGCAACTGCTCTTACTCTCTCACTCTCTCTTTCTTGCTCTCTACCTATCTTACTCACTCTCTTTTTCTCTGTCTCTGTCCTGCTCTTAGTAGGTCTCTCGGCTGAACTTTGCCATTTGCACAGCTGCGGCAATAATGTAACAAACTGCGCTGGTATATATATATATATATATATGTGTGTGTGTGTGTATGTGTGTGTGTATGTGTGTGTGTCAGTGCGTTGTCTGCATGTGTGTTACAGTTGCATGCTGTATACACCCGAACACACACACACACGAATACACACTCAAATGAATTGCGTCCACTTCTTCCTCTTTTTTAATTTCAGCTTCAATTTTACCTTTCTGCGGCAGCTGTGGGTGCGGGTTGGGTGGGTTGGGTGGATTTCTGGGTTGGGTGGCTCGTAACGAGTGCTGCCCATTTTCCTCTTTTTAATTTTGACAGTTGCAGAAAAATAAGAAAAATACATGCACGCACACACACACACACACACACACAAACAAAGGCACAACAACAACAACAAGAAAAAAAAATTACTAGCAAAATGGAGCAGAAAATACAACTGTCAACAACAGGATTCGCCCCTAGGCTAGGCTGTTCTTACGCACACATACACACACAGATACACACATACACACTGACAAATAGATACAGATATATGCTATATTTAGTCGCATTGTTTTGGCAATGATTTAAAATTAGAGGAACATTTTTAACTATTATCAGGAAAATATATACAAAATTGAATGCAAAACATAAAACTATTTCGTAATTATATATTTTTTAATTATATTTCTCTGTAAGAATTTAATTATAACTTTAATACGCATTAAATGAGTTAAAAATATGCAAATAAAATACAGAATAAACAAATACCATCCCATACAAAAACCTAATTTAAATCTATAATAAGTTTGCACGCTGAACTCTTCTCAAGACAATTTTAATCATCTAATTTAAACTTGCTAAATTTGTGTATTCCCAACTTATCCTATTAATTAATCCCGTTGCTTATTCTGGGATGGGAGTAAAACAAAGTTATGAAAAGTTGTCGCATTTTCTTTGCTGCTCTTGTGCGCGTATTCCGTAACGAATTTTCATGGAAATTTTACAAAGCAATTTTTAATACCTTGTGATCTATATTAAAACTTTTATTTTCTTTTAGATATGCTCTTGACTTTCTTGTACAGGGTATTGCACATCTTTATAGTAAAAGTACAGAGCATTCTAAAGTGTGTATTTCTACAAGTTTTTCTTAATTGTTTTTCAATTAAGCGCATTGAAAGTTTTTCAATTTAAAACTTTTATTGGTTGAAAACTTTCCCAACAAATAAAAATTGAAAAGATGTACAAAAGATAAAAGACGGTGAATTCGGACTCATTATAATGCGCATTATGCAAGCGACAACCGCGAGCCGCATGCTAATTGCAGTGTCGATAGAGATGATTGGTTATTTCTTTCAGTGCAAAGCACTTAACAGATTTTTAGCAGCTTATGGAGGTCAATGTGTAAAGTCGCGGATTTTGGCATACTATTTAGCGCACTGCTCAATTAGATGGGTCTGTGTAAATTGAGGGAGCTCAATTAAAAAAAAACAGACATTTGAAAACATCTCTCTCACATCTGCCACGAAACGTCTCAAATTGAACTCATTGACGGCCTGGTTGAAATGATTGTCGATTCAATTGAATCGCTGTGAAACAATTGACTTTGATTTCTGTAAGGCGATCAATGGATATGTTTGCAAATGACATTTGACAAATATAGAACTTTATAGTACGGCAAGAGTTATAGTAAAACTGTAAATCGTACAACTTCAGATTTGTAACCCAAAAGTAGTTGTTATAATAAATAAAAAATACATGAATTTAATATTCTGTATAATAAATTATACAATACTTTGTGTTTTTAAAATCATAAGAACATTAGAAAAAAGTTACTCAAAAATAATTTATTAAAATTGAAATTAAATCTCAATATTATTTTATTTTTTATTGTAATGTATTAATTAATATTAAAAAATTTTTATTTTATTGTATTATATGAATTTTCTGTTTTTTTCATTTCGTTTTTTCCCTTATGATATCTTCTACAACTGACTAATCTTGCAATATTGCGACTTTAGAGATCTGGTGCATCTATGAATTAAGCCCAGTTTATTTGCTCTCTAAAACAAGGATATGTAAATTTTACACATATAAATATAAATATACATAAAAAAGACAATATGCAGCAGTTGCTTGTGATTCGTTTTTTGGCCCTATTTACTTGGCCTGTTAAAAAGGTCTAGAAGAATTCGCAATGAAGGCGTGTTAAGTGTTTAACTGAGGAAGCAACACAACTTGCACCTAAGTAGGTTACAGACAAAGCAATCATGCAACAGCTGCAACAACAACAACAGCAACAACAACAACAACAATAGCAATGTCTGTTTTGCAGCCATGTTGAATTGTTTGTCGTCAACGCCCACATTTTGGGGCGTTAAGCTTGAGGCGACAGTTGTTGTCGTTGTTTATTTGTTGCATGTACAGATAGCTTTTTGAAATGAGGTTAGAATTGATTTTTAGTCGAGTCAATTGCAGTGTATGATAGTGCAAGTTTCGTTTGCCACTAGTCACTTAACTGGGTTACAGCCAATTGTGCAAGCGCGGGTTTGAGCCAAAAATGCTGTACTTTGTCAAATGATCAAGGACTAAAAGTGATTATGATTTGGGACAAGGACAAAAATCTAAAATATGTTTTATATATCATATTGTTAGATTCTCAGTAAAAAAAAAGAAAAAAAAATACGTTTGACAGTTATAATCTACAAATAAATTCATAATTTTTCTCCTTTAGCATATTATGCAAAGGACTTTTCAGAATTAGCGTCAAGCGATGCGACAGCATCACAAATTCAATTCCACTAAAAATTTGTAAGCCCTGTGAAAGTGCTAAAAATAAACCATCAACCTGCACGTGTCACGCCTTGAGACAGATAGAATTGACGGATGGAACCCGCTTGGAGCGAAAGCAGAAAGCAGGGAAAAATTTTGTAGCTAAATTTGGCAAAGGTTGCTGTGCACGCAATCCCATTTCAATAAATAGTCAAATAACACGTATAAAATAAAGTGTTGAACAACGCTCTTTTATTATCTTAAATCTTGTGCGTACAATGTACTTGTCGCTTGTATAACGGTGCTTACAGCTGAACGTGGACCAAGATTTACAGTTTTAGAGATGGCGTAGTGCCACAAGGACATGACTTAAATGAAAACTATTTAAAAATAAATTTAAAAAATGTTATAATGTCTATCAACTTTTAATATTATATTTACAATTATTATATAAACAATAAATATAAAAACTTATAAGAAAACTATTTTTAAAAAATTATATATATGTTTTATGTTATATTGTCTATCAACTTTTAATATTATACTTCCATTATTTTTGCAAAACTTTTCAATTTACATTCAAAACAATAAGTATCGATTTTTAAGTACATTTTCGTATAGTTAAACTGGTGTTAGTTTGAAATTATGGAAGCTACAATAGACAATTTATCAATTTTCATGATCGATTAAAATGATAAAAAAAAATTGTCTTATCGTTTTAAACTGACCTACGAAAGCTTGACAAACACTTCTTATCAGTTAGTTTACCGATATTATCTAATGGTTTCTCTTTTTATTAATTTAGGTAATGTTTATAGATACCATTTATATATTTTAGCCTTATCTAAGGCCGAAATTTAAATACATCGTAAATTTTAAATTGCCACGTTTTGTTTTTATTTCATGTTGGACGTTTTTTCATTGTCTTCTGCCTGGGCCATAAAATATTTAACGATATATTTGCATTTTTGTTGTCATGGCGCTGACACACGAAATTAAATGATTAGTCATATTTGCTTGGGGGCCTAGCTCTTAAAACACTCCCTACTTTCAGGGGGCCATAGAAATGTGTTTAATTTAAAGAGTTGTTTGGCATGACTGTTATGCAATCGCTTTGAAAAAGACAGTGTAACTGACAGTCTGACTGATTGACTGACTGGCTTATTGACTGACGGACTGTCATTAAGCGCATGTGCTCTGGGGCTGCAATGTGAGCTCTGTAATATTAGCTTCTATATTTAGTTGTTGGCAGGCAATTTACTGGGCCCATCCAGTACGTGACTTTTTATTGTGCCAGGCATACAGAATGAGCCCAATGGATCGATACGCATTATAAGGGTAAACATATCAAATAATACCCTTATGTCAAGGCAGAAAACAAACCTACTGGTTGCATGATTTTTTTCTTTTGAAATTTATAAATAAAAATATATATAATATATGTAAAGTCGTTTTACTATGAAAATTCGCTTTTATAGTAATTACTATTTACGACTGTTACAAGTGAAGATGATTTTAAATAGAATATAATTTTTTTGTTCACTCGAAAGGAGTTCATTATTATATTATATGAATTCTTTTAACAAGGATCAGAGACTTAAGCATTAAAGTGTATTTGTTGAGTAGTGCCCTTGAATGTCCCTCAAAATAATTAATATTATACACATACATATTCATAAATACATATGCATAGAATATACAAATCTGGCACACGCGGCGTATGCGCAATGCGTAAAAGTTGATTGATTTACTAAGCGATTTAATTATCAATTTTGTGGGACACAAACGGCAAGCTGAACAGAATATTATATCAACGATATACATATGAAAAAGTACAGTGAGTTCTCGCAAATAAAAACGCTGCGAACTTAAGATTTATATAAAAATAAAAATGCATAAGAAAAATAAAAAAAATAAAAAGGAATATATTTATAATATTATATATATTTATATTAAATTATATTATATTTAGTCTCAACTCACCCCAACTGGAACCGGTGCGTCCAAGGCATTGGCTAGTTTCACTGTTCCATATGAATTTTCTGAAACCCTCCCACTTGCCCATCTTCGGCGGTGGCGAATAGTATTCACCAATCTTCTTTTCGGCCATTTTCTTGTGTTGTTATAGCTTGTTCTTGGCTTTAAGTACGATTCGATTCCGTTGCACCACGTCTAAGGAGGGTGTCTTTTCTGTTTGTATATTAGGCTAGTTTTAAACTATTTGATTTGTTTGGTTTTGTTTTCTTTTGTTTTGTGTCTTAATGTTAAGGTTTTTAAACGCTTATCGCTATGAATATTTATATACGTCGTATTATTATATAAATATTTTTTTATATTTGTTTTATTTTATTTTATATTTGGTTTTTGGTTTTTAGGTGTGTTTGTCTTAATCAACTGCGTTGGTACAACATTTTTTAAATGGGGTTTTTGTTCTGAATGTTCGTAGCAGTATTGTGTTAATATTTGCGCTAAATTTATTTGGTTACTGAAATTAGAAATAATTTATTGAGTAAATGCTCTACATTTTGCTTAATTTACCACCTGTTGGGAGGCGTGGTAAAATAAGCAAAATAAGAGAATGGAAAAAGGGGCACTAATTGTTGATAGAGCCTTTTACAAATTTTTTGCTATTTTATTGATTTAAAGTTTATTTAAAATACCTAATATTTTTTTTTATTCTACATGATAGCTATATGTTAAAAAGAAACTATTATTAAATTTAAAATATTTTTTTTTAGTTTTTTTTATGTTTTATTAGTTTCTTAGCCTCATCTTTGCGCCGTTTTTAGCCTAGTTCGAGCCCTGTCATCATCAACTTGGCTGCTTATATAAACATTACAAATTCATTTGGCTTCATGAAAAGTGAACCAAAAAAAATCAGAGTCGTTTTTTTGCCTCCAGTAGTTTCCTTCTTTTTTTTGTTCAGCCCCACAAGGACACACTTTGAAAATTAGCCAGAAATGCACTTTCCAGTTGACTTGTACTTGTGATTAACGAATTTTTGCATTCGCTGATAATTCTTGTGAATTTTGCATGAATTTTGTTTAATTAATTGTTGCTAATTTAGTCAAAGTCTTTGCCATTTACGTGAAAACAAATTGCAGTCGCCTGCCGATTTTAGCCACACACTCTGCCAACTGTTATGTAATCTCAAGCGAGGAGCGTGGAAAAGCATCCAAAGCTGCCCAAGCCAACTGGCGCCTGCGCGCTTGCAGCGAGAGTGAGAGAGAGAGAGGGAGAGCGAACGAGCTATAGAGAGAGAAAGAGAGGGAGAGAACGCGCGCTCAGTTCAGTGCAAGCCAAGAATGTGTGAGCATAAAAATGGAAGAGAGACAACCTGGAAATGACGTTGGAAGGATTTTTCTATTTTTTAATACTCGCTCAAGAAGTGAACAGAGTATATTGGGTTTGTACGAATTCCGATTTTTTTTCGCTGCTATTGAAGCTGAAGTCTTGAAACATGGAATATAAACTCGTGTATACAGGCATCTCATAAGATGCTAAGATTTTAATGCAACGTTTTAATTTTTGGCACAACATATTACAGATGACTTTTAAGGATAATACAATCATTATATACATATATCTTTTTAAACGCTTATTAAGGGTTAGTTTTGGTCAATAAACTTGAAAGATGTAAAGATTGAGCTGAAGTATTTCGGATACATTTCCATACATTACAATATTCAACAATTTCATGTGTTTTATTATGTATTGCTCAGTCGGTGACACCCGACTGAAATGTTCTTACTTGTTCCTCTTTAGTATTTGGTGCAGCTTTGGAAGAGTTTTTGGACTTGGCTATGCCATAAAAGTTGACAGCTGGGCGCCAGCTTAATGACAGTTGCTTGGGAATGTTTCAAACAGCAGCAGCAGCAGCAGAGCAGCAGCAGAGCAGCAGCAGAGCAGCAGCAGAGCAGCAGCAGAGCAGCCTGCGTTCGTTACATATGTAAGTGAAGGCAGCTGCAGACAGACAGACAGACAGACAGACAGACTAGCTGACGGTTATGCGGCTGCAGCTGTCAGCCACTTTAAAGCCGCCCACAGCTATGTTAATTTGATGCTAATGCGGTTTATGATATGCGCTTATCATTGCATATTAATTAATGCGTTTCATTTTTTTTTTTCATTTTTCCTTCTTTTGTTCCAGCTAAAAATAATGCGCACTCACACAATGACAGTGCGCTCTCACGCATACGCATAGCTTGACTTACTTTTAATGCTGCCGCCGGCGACGTCGCTGCCACATTGCGCAACGCGCAACTGAAACGACCTCGGCTTTAGCTTTGCTATATAGCTATAGCTATAGCTAGAGCTGTCGCTGTGGCTGTGGCTATGCCTGCGGCTATTTGTGGCTATGTCTGTGGGCATGGCGCACAAATGTAGGCAATCCTTTTTTTTCGCTGATAAGTTTTAATGCAATTTTGCCCATTTTATTTTTCAATACAAATTTTATGTATACTTTAAGCTTAGTTTCGAAAAGTAGGTGAACTGAGAACCATAATTGCAATGTTTATATAAGCATATTGATTACACAAGTTATACATACTGAATAATCACAAATATTCACTTTACTCAAAAATCTTTAAAAAACTCTAATGATTTAGAAACTAATTCAGTTTTTTTTTAGCTAATTTTCTGGCGCGTTTCTGTATAAGGATTTGTAGGCGTTGCCTGCTCTAAAGCTTTACTATGCAATCTTGCCTAACATTTTTACTACAAATAAGGCCTTTCCAAGTGATTCTCATTTATATAATGCTTGTTATCACACTTAAATGTCAGTTTTTCATTATTTATTATATGTTTATGCTTTGAATTTGAAATATTTAAGTTTTGTCTATTATTTGAAAATTGTTTTATATAAAAATCATTGTTTTTTATTGGCAAAAAAAAGAAGAAAATTTCTAATTTGGGTATGTATAAAGTTTGACAAGGATATCTTTTTTCATTTTCTTCTTTTTTTTAGCTGCCACTTTCTGTAATCACTGCAAAAATTGTCTGTATTTAATTTTTAATTATTCATTTATTGTGTTGGTTTTTTTGTTTTTGAAAACTTTGCATAATTCTTAGTTATTTTAAATTTTCGGTTATTGAGGTCGTGGAGGTTGAAGATTTTATTATTTTTTTGTTTTTTTTTTTGGTTTGGCACTTTTGCATCATCACCTCGGGATTTTTTTTTTATGTAACCAACGTTTTGTGCAAATACATGAAAATTTGTTGTATTTTTTGCAGCGGCGCACCAACAACAACACACATACAGATGGATATTCTCGAACGCTGCTGTTCAGCCTCCTTTTTTGCTCTACGCAGACATGCACATAATAACTTTCAATATATGTGTGTACACATATAAATATATATATATATATATATGTATATATATATATGTGTGTTTTTATATGTGCCGTTAATCCGCCAGCGAGTGCGAGTAGCAACCGTCCACAGTTAAAACGCCAATGATAGTGTCAGTTGACAGCGTAAAGTTCGCCAACGCCGCAGCTGCAACTGTGCGCGAAATGCTCGGCTTCCATTCGGCTTCCAATCGGCTTCCATTCGGCTCTGCTCGTTGTTTTTTCGCCGTCGTCGCTCGCACTCAAAGGCGAAGTTGTTGGCGGGTGGGGTGTGCAGGGGTGTATTTGTGTGTGTGTGTGTGTGCAGACAAGTGCGCATGGAAAGACACAATAAGCGCTTTTTTTGTATTTTGCCGCCTTACAGCTTTTTACTCAGCTGGGCGACGTCGCTGTCGCCGTCACTGGAACGGCAGACTTGCTTGTTGGACTCTCGGCTCGTGGGTGGCGCCATTGCGTGCGGCGCTGTGCCGGTCGTGCACTGGAGAGCAGCAAACAGTTGGCCTGCAAGCTTTCAAGGTTTCAGGCGTGCCTTCTGCTGCTGCTGCTGCTGCGGCTGCTTTTGCTGCGATTTGCAATTTCCGTTCAGTTCAGTGGCTCTCAAACCGCATGCGTGCGCTGCAAGCAGTTGCGCCTCTCCAACTGTTGGCTGGGCTGTCGTTGGCGGTTTTACAGTCAACCGTTCTTATCGAAAACTGTATGCATAATGAGCTTTATGTCAAACATTATCTGAGAAAATTTTAAAGAAAGATAGTAAAACAGTACGAGAGAGAAAGTGAGGGCAATAGATAAAGAAAACTACAACACGTTCCTAAGCCTAAATATGAAAATCGCATGGATGCGCAATATGTATAAACGAAGTAAAGCAATGTATACTACCATTATATATACCAATTTACATATACATATATTATTTTATACGTTATTTTTTAAATTTGCGAAGCTTTAAGAAAGCTTCTAGCAACAGGGAGCTTTTAATTCTAGACCTACACAACGCTAGCAGCTCGCTCAGTTCCTCCAAGCTTCAGCTCCGGTTAGCATAGATTTCAAATCGCCGCAGAGTTGACCCCCTAGCTGAGCCAAAAGCCTGCCATTGGAATTCCGCGGCGAATATGGCTACAGATACTTCCAGGCAATTTGCCGCCAAAGCTTGCGCAATAGACACGCCAGAGAGCAAAGCCACAGAGATAGATAGAGAGAGAGAGAGAGATGAAGCGGCAGCAAGAGCCAGAAAGATTTCCGGAGAGTTCAGTAATATAATATTTATTGATTACTTGCTGCCAAAGTTTTGCACCGAAGAGTTGTACTTTAATTTCCTACTCAATTTGTAGAAGCCGAAATATTGGTAAATTAGATAAAAGTTAAATAAATAAAATAAATATAAGCTGCCCCATTACCCACCCAAAACCTCTCACTCGTCATCTTTGTTTTATTTGTTCTATTTATTTGGTGGCTCTTTTTTAAGGTAGGGGGTGTCCTGTGATTATTACTCGTATATTGTTTGGCCTCACATCCAATTACGTCATATCTCAGCTGTTCTGAATACGCGGCGCTTGTTATACAACCGACATCATCTCTCTCTCTCTCTCTCTCTCTCTCTCTCTCTCTCTCTCTCTCTCTCTCTCTCTCTCTCTTCCCGCCTTTTGTACGACAAGCTACCACCGAGTCCTTTGGTTATTTTAGGTTTTCAACGCTTACCTGTTTATATGGCTGACATTTATTTAAGCTTCTGCCTTACCGTTAGTTTTGGCTTGTGCGTGTATTGCGGTTTATTTAGCTTTTGCCTAAGCTCTCTTGGTAACTGTTAGTTTCGTGTTTATTGCGGTTTATTTCATTCTTGTAGTATCTTATAACAGGGGAGTAGCTTCCGCCCCCGCCCCCCTCCCCCCAATCCCCTCCCCCTCCTCGCACACACTCACACATAATTTGTCATTACTTGGCTTTTATTTATATGCGCAGCATTCCCTTTAAGTATTTGAGTGTACTTTTTTTGCGTCCCTTGTGAATAACGGTTATTGCCAAGCTAGTGGGCGACAGAAGCTTTGATAGCGATTTCATGCTGTCTGATAAGCTCCTATATTTAAGGTACAGTTGCGCTAAAGTTTTATAGATCTTGAACTAATTATGAAGTCCCTCAACTATAACATAAATTTCATGAAGTTTATATATAAAATGAAATGTCAGGGATTTTTATATAGATATAGATAAAATACATGTTAAATAAAACATATATACAGTTATGATATTATTGTCATAATTAAGCACAAAAAGTATATATATGTACATATAAAACAGGTATGAAGAAGAATGGAATGAAAACATAACCAATATATATTATTTTTTACATATAATTTGAATTGAATAATATTCAGAAACCAATCAATATATTCTTGTTCACAGTAATATATATTTAATATATTTCCATTAGATTTTAACTAAGATAGTCTATGAATAGGATAAACTAATTTAAACATAAATAAAAACTCATTTTATCATTTTATTTATAGATGTAACTGTAATCTTGGCCGAACCTTAATCTTAAAGCTATTTATAAGCCCTATTTTAGCCTAGGGAGTTTCCTTCTCGTGCTTCAATCAACATAAATCAACTTCAACTTATATTTCGCGGAACTTGACAATGGATGCTGTACAAATTTAGTAGGAAACTGCAAACAACAAGACGTACACCCACGCACACACACAGACACACCCACACACACACACACACACAATAGAACAAGGCAGACACATGCCCTAACAGCTAATGCAATTACATGATGTTGCAGAGCAAGCAGGAAATTTGATGTGAGTGAGAGCAGGATGGAGAAAGGGACGGCAGAAGGCATACAAAATGTTTAAACTCGCACACACACACATGCAAACGCATTTCTACATAAACCTATTACGTATACGACGCGTTGTCGCCTTGGCCTTCACATGTTCACTAAATGCCAAATGCTTGCAAAAATGTTCTAAATATGAATGAGAAATTATTATATAAAATACATTTAAAATCTATAAATTATGTGGCCATAAAAACCGAAAGACCGAAGGAGCGAGAAGGAGAGCGAGAGCGAGAGAGTGCGAGTGAGAGAGAGAGCATTTAATATCCGAGCTTTCAGTATTTTGACCCACATTGGCTGTCAAAACTTTTCGCTTGGCAGTTGACAAAGGAAGAAGAAGCGAATCGCTAACGGGGATTTTACTGATGCGGTTGCATATTTTTAGCTGGATCGCATGCAATTGCACAGTCGTTAAGTGCGCGGGAAGGTGGAGGGGTAGGCGGAGGGTGGCGACAGGCAGAGATGAGGGTTGCCTGGTGGATAGGGACATTAAGCCATTTCCATTATATTTGCAGTGTGGCAATTCTCTAGAACTGTTGGTTAAAACTTAACCGTTTGTTGATAATCATGTAATAAACTTAAATCTCACTTTATTCAACAAGCTATATATTTAAATACATTTTTTTAGAAATTTTGTTTAAGTAAAATTTGCCAATTATTTGGGCAAAAGTTTATCTTTATGCTAATTCCAATAAAATGGATATATTTTTAAACTTGTCTGTAAAAAAAAACTTTAAGTACATTTTAAAAATATTCTTAAAATTCCATTAAAAAAATATTATTATTATAACCTTTATTTAATTCATTTATATAATTTTTATTTTAATAATAAAAATTATAATAAGCCCAATTTAAATTAAAATTTTGTAATGATTTATGATTTTTTTTATCTACATGATATAAGAAACTTTTTTTGTTTAAGAGATTACTATCCCTTAAAGTAAAAAGTAAATATAAAATTTTGAAGTTCAAATTGCACATTGATATTAATTAAATATATTTGGAATGGTTCGGGCTTTCTTCATGCCAAAATTGGCAAAAATTTTGACAAGTTCAGCTCTCGGATCCATAGCTCCCATATTTCAAACTTTGTCAAAACTAAAGCGATTTTCATGTTCGATGGCATTTTTGTTATGTTTTGTCATCTAGATTATGCATTTAAAATTTATGCATTTTTGAAAATACGATTTTTTCATTTTTTTTTTGTGAAAATGACATGTACCCCTCCCCCCCCCCCTAAATTATTCATTTCGAAAATATTTTTTTTCAAAACTAAAAATTGCGAATTTTTGTTTTTAATCGATTGTGTTAGTCATAATTAGTATAAAAATAAACATTTAACCCGATTCTGAAGGGGTGAAATTTTTGTCAAAAATCATGCCAAAATTGGCAAAAATTTTGACAAGTAAAGCTCTCGGATCTATAGCTCCCATATTTCAAACTTCCATAACTTTGTCAAAACTGAACCGATTTTCACGTTTGAGGGCATTTTGGCCATGTTTTGTCATCTAGATTAGTTCTGCATTCAATATATATTAATTTTTGAAAATCCATTTTTTTCGATTTTTTGTGAAAAAATCACCTACTCCCCCCTTATTCATTTTCGAAAAAAAAATTTTTTCAAAATTTATAATTGCGAATTTTTGGATTTAATCGATTGTTTTAGTCATAATTAGTATAAAAATCAACATTAAACCCGATTCTGAGGGGGTCAAATTTTTTATCAAAAATCATGCCAAAATTGGCAAAAATTTTGACAAGTAAAGCTCTCGAATCTATAGCTCCTATATTTCCCATATTTTCCATAACTTTGTCAAAACTGAACCGATTTTTATGTTTGATGGCATTTTGATCATGCTTTTTCATTTAGATCGATTTTAAATTTAAAATATATGAATTTTAAAAAAAAAAATTTTTGGAAAATAAGCATATACCCTCATATCCGAAAAAAAATATTTTCTCTTTTTAATGGATTCTATTTGTAATAATTAATTGGAGATTAATTCTGCATTGCACAAATAATAATGCCTGGCAGTATGTTTTATTACACAGTGAACGAGTATTGCGCTGTCGGTTACACCCGACTGCAACGTTTTTACTTGTTTATTTTATTTTTTCCGTGTGCATCATTGCAGCGAATGATAAGTGAAATTTTCAGATCTTCTCAATTTCAATTATTATTTTCGCATTATTATTTGTTCTGCAGAGTTTGAATAGATGCAGTCAAGCGCACTAGTGAAAACTCGGTTCTGTTTGTATTTTAAGTTCTGCCTTACGAATATCTCGGAGTCCTGTGCCGGGCCTTCAAACATGATTCAAGGAGCACCGCCGCATTTGGCGTTAATTAGTTTGGCAACGCTGCGGGCGTGTGACTTTCACCAATCATTTACAACAGACCATCCCATCAACCCTAACCATTTGTGCCCCAAATGGGAAAGAAAAAAGTTTCCCTTTCATGTGCACAGTGCTCGACAAGGTGATACCCTGTAATCGTTTCAAAAGAATTTCAAAAATAAGATGGCATTGCAAAATATGTATATTAATATTTATTTCCATATTATTTCCATTTATCGTTTCCAACATCATTTCATTTCATTACATTTCCACTTTCTCTAATGGATATATCTATATATGTATCTATGTATATTTGTTCACATATGTAAATAACACTTTTTGTAAATAAAATTCATAGTTAATAATGATATCACAGGCCTTGCCAGCATGTCAAAAATCGTTGTAACCATTTTTTTTTGGCTTGATGTGTATAGGGTATACAAATTAAACGTTGCCTGAATTTTTTTTTTTGATTTTTTTTGCACAGGCCAAAAACAATTTTCATTAACAGCCCGTCGTCGTTGCGTTGGGCGTTCTGCAGACGCTGACAAGTTCAAGTCTCGCCGAACCGTTTCTTGTCCTTTCACTGATTACACATTTTGACGCCATTTTTGGCGCAACTTTTGCCGAGCTGCTCGTAAAACCCTTAAGGCCGGACGAGAACAACTTTTGCAAAGCACCAGAAAAGAAAACCGAAAAAAAAAAATTAAAAGATTCTCAATGAAGGGGTTAACAAGCAAAATTTGATTTATTTGATGAGTTTCTCGTGTTGTTGCCGTCGACAACGCTTCAAAGACGCATTTAATGAGCATAAAAATGGAAGAGGGAGTTTTAGCTGTGTGACGAGTTAGGGCATTGAAGACATTTGGGAAATGAATTGCACAAAACGCTACGCGAAATGAGAAAAAACTATTAAATAAACCAAAGAATTACGAAGGGATTTTATTGGAAAATATTCGCCAGTCAAATACCCTATTGATAGTACAAATGTACAAATAATAATTCCCAAATCTGATGTGCTTAAATCTGAGTGTTTAATCTTAACTTTTCTTTATAATAATTAAAAGCTGTACTTTAATATTTAAGAATAATAAGTTTTAATAAAAACTGAGAAGGTAATATTTGTAGACTCGTGAAATATGAGTCACAACAAAACAAAACTATTAAAAAATCTCTCCACAATTTACGTATGGAGAAAAAAAATATTTCAACACAATTCAACTAGAAATGTGGCCATAAACACTCCAGCCGAAATGGTTGTAAATTATTCTATGTACTCTATATTAACTATAAAAAAACAAAACAGAATGACAATGTTCTTAAATATCACTCATACGCAGCGTACAAAAATGCAGTAAACTTTTTATTTTATAACGCCCAAATGGCGCATAAAACAGCGTCTGATATAATAATGAAAAATATAAAGCAAATAGCACAAATGCAAACGAAAAACACAAAAGGTATGTAAACAGGTGGAAACATATTTTTTATGCGGCCGCCGCCTTACCGCACAAGAAACTAAAAACCAAGAAAATGTATGAAGCGGCAAATTTGCGTTGAAGCCCGACGAAGTCTGCCATAAAAATGATTTAATATGCGTTTTATATGAGAAAAGTTTTGCAATTTTTGCGCGCTTAATGTCGGGTGCTCTCACTTGACATTTGACGCCAACGAAAAAAAAATGAAGAAAATGTTTTTTTTTTTTTTAAAGTTCAAGTCAAACTTTAAGAAAGCTGCCAGTTAATTATGCTGGAGTTAGGCAATCCTAAAGTTTCCACACCGGAAGTTGTCTTGCCTAAATTAAATCTAATTGAATTGTAAACTTGTGCCTTTGTTGGCGTTTATTGAACTGCCATTTGGGCCAAATGTGATTACCCAGAAACGGAGGATGTGGCCCACACTTGGGTATTATTCATGTCACTTGCACGACACGCCCCTGCCCAAGCCCTGGGGAGTATCCGGCTAATCAGCGGCTTTGTTGCTCGCACAAAAGGCGCACAACTGAAAAGTAAAGTTTGCACTTATTGAATTTATCGTAAAGTGTAGCAAAATGTTTCGCTTGCCTATTAGAAAGTTGTTGGCCAAAATTGAAATTCCATTGCTGTCCCTTTGTAAACAGTGCACCCTCCTCCTCCTCCTCCTAGGCAGGTGGAGCTCCCTTAAATGTGACATACATAAAGAATGCGTGCCGAAGATAAAAGCAAAACTTGGACATGTTATAAATTGACCAAAACATTACGTTGCGATCTTCATTTGATATGAAAAAGCTGTTAGAGCGAAAGGAAAATGCCAAAAAGTCAACCTGCTGAATGGAACTCTAGTGAATTGACAGCCGGGTGTAACCAACAGTGCAATACTCATTCACAGTGTAATTTCAACCAAAATATGTACCCAGGCATCTGGGCACATTTATAATGCATAAATCTATAGGATAAATTATGAACAAAATAACATCAAATAATAAAAATCAGTTCAGTTTTTAATAATAAAAAATGGGAGTTTGAAATGTGTGAGCTTTGGATTCGATAACTTTACGTGTCAACATTTTTTGTCAACTTTGACAAGATTTCTGACAAAAAATTTGACCCATTCAATGTTAATTTTTTTTATAATTCAGCTTAAAGTTACTTATTAAATATTCGTAAATTATTACATAAATATGAGAATCTGTTCGTTTCAGCACTTTAATTATATTTAAAATGATGCTGCATTAAGCACCATTATTTCTCGTTCTCTGCAACTCATTTTCCTTCAGCTGCTGCATTGTTAATGCTGCTTAACCCATTAGAGCGCTTGTTGTCCTTCTGCTGCACCGCCCCTTGATTTTCTGACTGTGAAAACTTTTCCATCTTTTGCCAGCTGCCAAAAAGTTCATAACGCGCCGTTGACTTTCCACTCTTCATCTTTGCCATGTAAATCAAGCTGTGCTTAACTATAAACCAGTATATACATATTTTATCTATATATTTGTATATATGTATATATAGCCACAATAAATTATCATAAGCAGAGGCAAGTGCTGGAACGCAGTGCTTTTTAGCTGCAGCGAATGCAAATAATGTAAAATAGTTTGCCGCAGCTGTGACTCGAACTCTGAAGACCCCAAAAAAACTGACACTTGACATGTGACAGCGACAGCCAGACAATAATAACAATAACCAAAACAACAACAACAACAACAACAACAGTGTCAACTGACAGCCACAACAAACACTTTATAATTTCAAAAGTTTTGAGCAGAATAAAGCAGATACAAAGGCAAGTTGACAACGTCATAAACGACAAATCTGTAGAATTAACAGAGCGCTGTTTATTATGCTACACCTTTAGTATGTTAATTAACAGCAGATTAGGCAACGTAAACGTCAGGCCTGTTAACTAACATATCGATAACAGTAGTAATATTAAATTAAAGCAAGAGCAAGATCATTTGTAAATTATAATAAAAATATATAAGACCAGATTAAAAAATAAAAGAAAAATTAAAAAACAATATTAATGTTGCTTTAATGAATTTGAAATATATTACATTTTAGCTTAAATTTAGTAGTATGTTTTTTTTTTATATTTTCAAACTCACGCTACGCTTTATGTAAATTTGAAGGTTGCAAACATTAGCTAATTACAATCGTTTTTAAAAAATGGCGTGACTTAAAAACTGGCAAATATCAACACGCAAAAGTTGTGTAAATATTTATGGTATTTAACCGATATAAGAATCCTTAAAGTTGTTTCATTCTAGCGCATAGAGATTGAAGCAAGCGGCCAAAGTAACCACTAACAATATAAAATTTAAATTAGAATTGAAATGTTAAAAAGCCAAAACAAAAAAAAAAAAGAGGATGGCTCCACCACTGCGGCTGTGCGCTGTCCGTAACGGTGATAATCTATCCCACAGAGATTGGAACATACACAAGAGCCGCGAACAGTGCCGACTTCGCCAGGATATTTCCCCATTCAAACGCGAGGCGACAGCGTCGATACAAATATTCGTTTCGTTACACAAAACAAAAAAAAAAGAAAGAGGAAAAATAGAAAATGTTGCTAAAAAATAAAGTGTCAAAGCCGCCAGACTGGCAACAGACAACAACGGAAACATTTGGTCGGACAAGTGATGGAAAGGAATGCATAATAAATAGATGTAAAAGTGGATGTACGGCCAGCTAAAAGTAGATGAAAAGAAGGAATGAAATGAAGAAAGTGAACCGCATGATAATCAAATTCGAATAATAAAACAACAAGCGACAAGTAGCCAAATGGAAATGTTGTAAAGTTGCTTTAGGATTCGGGTATCTTAAAAATGGGTACGCAAGATATTCTGGGAAATAATTCAAATTGGAATTTCAGCTTATATTTTGGTTACAAAAGTAGTTTCGCAATATTTTAACTGACTTTGTTATAAATATTTACCTCTAAATTGTGTTCACTTAAATATTTGCGTTTGTATTCCGTTTCTAAATTTAAATGTTATTTAAAAATACAAATTAAAAACAAAAAAAAATATTAAAGCTAACATTATTAAAAGTTATGTCATTTTTACATTGTGTAAATCTGTTACAAAGCCGCATTTAATGTCCCATAGAGACAAGTATTAGCCACTTGCAAGGATTTCAACGTTGTCCTTATCACAGCTCTTTATTCAGTTCTATTCACCTGCTGCATTCTTTGTTTGCTTTATGCAATTGTAGCTCAGGCATTTAGCCCGCATTTACCAGTACAGTTGGCCTGCAGGCTGTTTATGCACACACACACACACACACACACACACATGAAAGGATATAGGCGGACACATAATCCTGGCACTCACAGTCAAGTATTCGTTGTGGCCTGCACGCATTCATTGGCATTCATAAATCGCTTACTCAAACTGCAGTCTTAATCAGATTTGGTCAACAATTTTGTTGCCAGTCGGCCAGACTGCCGGCCTGCCAACCTGGCATAAATAGCAATTTGCCAGCAGAGTGTGCGGACCTCTTCCGCTCTCTGCTACCCCTTGATTCCAGAATTTTGGCATTTTGCAAATTAAGTGCATTTAAACGTAAAATTTTGGGCGACGACTTTCATTGGCAAAATGGCAATTAAGCTCAAGATATATCGATTTGATGTTTGTCGAGGCACAATAAGGCTAGGTTTAGCCAATTTGAACGGACTGCTTGGGCTAAGCAAACATATTACGCATACGCCACGTACAGTGCCGGCAACTGTTTGCTAGTTAATTAAATTGGATTTCTGTGGCCTTTTGGCATTGGCAAAACAAATGCATTGCAAATTGAAATTGCAATCGCAAATCCTTAAATTATTTATGGGTCCACTCTAATGACATTTTTAAATTTCCTCTTTCAAAGTTCTGTAGTCAACGAATTTGTCAGATAAACCTTTTTTTTTTGGGTCAATGTCAACGGCTGGTGTGATAATAATTTATGTTTGGGGCGGGCTTAGAACGGCCACAAGCCGTTCCACACTTTCTTTTTTTTTGTGGCCTACCCTTATTTTTCTTGGACATGTTTCTTTTTGAACTTTGGTTTTTGGTCTTCTTTTATATATATATATATATATTTGCTCTTTTTGTTGCAACGGAAATAGTTGTCAACTCGGGTAGCTGGGGGAGAATTGTGGGTCACTTTGGGGTGTGTCGTGTACAACTTGTAAATGCCGCCTAATCTGACATGCTCAAGAGCCATGAAGAAGGTTACAAATTATAGAAATTGTGAAAGTCGATAAACGATTTTGTAGTTTTAATTTAAAGATTTTAAAGCTACTCGTATAAAGATCTTAATAAATGTATTTAATTTATTATCAATATGGAGTTAAGATTTTCGAATAGTGCTGTGAACTAATAACCAAATTTGTCAATCAGTGTTGTAAAACCACTAACTGTAACCATTTGAGGCGCAAACACTAAAAAAAGAAATATTCTTAAATATTGTTTATTTATATTGATTAATAATTATTATAGGGTATTGATAAAGTAAATATGATTTAATTTAATTGAAATTATAAACACATTTTAATAAAAACCAAATCACTGCAAGCCCTCCAAGAATTTATGAGAATCGAATAGAAAGGTGAGATAAATAATGTAAGAGTGAGATAGAGTGCAATAGTCAAAATGAGATTGGCAAAAGCAATAAAATAAATACTAAGAATGTAGTATAAAAATCCCGTTCAAATTTTAAAGTTACTTTTCATATGGAACAGCACATCTAAAGCAAATCCATCTTGGCCAAAAGCTTTCAAATATTGACACACGAATCCTTTAGCTCTTAACCAAACACAGCTGCTTCAACTCCACAGGACACACAAACGTAGTAAATACATATATATATATGTTCTGAAGCACCCCTATGATCCCTGGCTGTTATTGTCATAAAACAAAACTGCGGGCCACTGCAGGCAAACAGCATAAAATCCTTGAATGAAGCCAAGCAACTACAACAAGACGAACAACAACATAAAACACTTGACCGCTTGACCTAAATTTGACAAGTATTTTTTTTTTGCTTCATTTTTTTTGGCGCCAGATTAAGGCATGTCCGTCCGTGCAGACGTCAAATGTCAACAGTGGCCGAGGAATAGTACAAGAAAAATGTTTTAAAAATTACAACACGTACGCAATTTTAGCCTGATGCGCATAAAATAGGCATAAAATATGGGGCGTGGCCGCACAACCAATGAAAGCTAATGGAGTCGAACCTTTGGTAGCCGGAGGAGGATGCAGCAGCAGCAGCAAGGGTTATCATGCCACAGCGTCAAATTCACCTCATTGGGCAAAGTTGGCACTGATTTCTGGCCAGCTACTTGGGCAATCTGTACACATACACACACGCACGCACAGCGCCCGCGGCAAGGTGTTGAAAATTGATTTGCGCTCTGATAAATTTCTTTGCCAACTTTTGCCAGCTCGAAAGCTTCTCGATTCGTGCCACCTGCCATTGAAATTAGAGATTGCCTGGCAGCAGCTGAGCTGAAGCAAGAGATAAGCGACCATCCCCCCCCTCCCCCTCCACTTCATCCCCCCTTGGCTCAGCGGGCACGTACCACATTTTAGCACACTATTTAAGCAGTGCCGAGCAGATTCACGCGGCGACTGCAAAATGTGTCAATTTGGCGTCAAATACATTGACAGACGTTGGCAACAATAATATACAATGAGATATAATAAGGCGGCATGTTTGTCTAGGACTAATCAAATACCCTGTAGTAAGGCATAACTTAAAAAGCAATCTTTATTTAAAACAAACTATATTCCATTGATATATCATTTTTTTTTTATCTTACATAGAAATGAAAATTACATTTTCAATTATAACCATTTAATTTAAAACTTATTAATAATAACTATAAAAGCTATTTGTAATATGATTGTGTTTCATGATATTTATTTAAATTTCTGCTAATCGACATTTTGTGTTTGATCATCTATGCAGTTTTCATTGATTCAAGTGAGGTGACCTTAGTCTAAAGCAGTTTAAGTGGTGTCCTTATAAAATGCTAATATTTTATCTCTCTTTCTTTCTTTTTTGTACTCTTCATTTTGCCAACAATTCTCCCTCCTTTTCTTACTTTTTCACACTTTTATAGTATCGTTTGCTCTTCATCCTTTTTGTCTGTTCTCTAAACTGATCTTTCTTTGCCCTTCGTTCTTTCTCTATTCACCACTCTTTCCCTATCTCTTTTAAACTTTTTCTTTGTCCCCTCTTTTTCTTCACTTTCTCTCCTTTAATAGGCTTTACTGTGAGTACAATTAAGCCAACCTTTTATCACTGCTCATAAACAGGGTATACGAAGAACAACAACATATGTTTACATTAGCAATAAAACAAGCTGCTTCTAAAATTGAAGTTAGTTGCAACTGCTGCCACGCCCACTGGCCACACAGCCAGCCAACACAGAGAGGTGTTTTTTGCTGTCTCACGTACGTGATGTCACTGATGGGTCGAGATGGGGGGGGGGGCGGGGGGGGAGGAGAGATTCCCCCTTGGGTTGGTTGGTTAGGCAGACAATAACTATAATTGTCGCATCAGCGTTTTTGCTGCTGCTGCTTTTCTGGCGCTCCTAAAAGTATGCAGTAAAACGACGATTCATTGCCAAGCAAGGAGATGGGTGAAGGGGGGGAAGGGCACGACGGAGGAGTGGGACAGACACCATTGAGCAGTGGAATGCCATTAAGCAGCTGGCAGGGAAATACGTTGAGCAAGTGGGACGCATAGGCAGCGATTCCTTTTGTAGGTCTGCGAAGTGCTGCTCACATGTCTGTGTGTGTATGTATGTGTGTGTGTGTGCGTGTGTGCAGCATATAAAAAATTCTTAAATTAAAGTCAATTTGACGACTCGTTGGATGTGCAAAATATCAGAGAATGTGGCACAAATGTTGGGTGGAGTCTTGGCTGAAGTGAAACTTAATGTTGATTAGGAAAATTGAAGTGATAATATGCGGAGACAGATTGAAAGACGCCAGGCACATTTCTCTTTAAGCTCGATAAGAGGGCATTAAACAGCATCAACGTGAATCACAAATTAAATTGAAAATATAAGGAATATAGTATAGACTATGATAATTTTTTTAGTTTTAACACAAACCATATTAAAATAATAAAATAAACAACACAATTTTAAAATTGTGAACATGTGCAGTATTTAAAAATATTGATTACTTTTAAAATGATTATTTTATGCTTTACTGTTAAATAAAGTTAAAAAGTTTAAACTGTAAATATTTACAAGTGTATATTCTTTTATATTGCTATTAGCTTTGATTATTAAGCAATTTCACAAATAGCTATTCAATTATTTATGGTTATTCAATAAAAATTAAATGAAGAAAATTAAACAAACAACTCAGATGCAAGCCAAGCATAAATTGTTCTCAAATAAATTGACTAATGTATCAATATATTGTGGTTTTTCTTAACCGCAAGAAGAACATCTCCTAAAAAAGCTTGCAAAATTAAATTTTCTGTGGTTTTGGCTGAAGGCTACTCAAGTTTTTCCACATATTCACGCACTGCTACGATTTTTCCTTTTTTGGGAATATTGTTTTACACACGTGTAAACAAGGAAAGTTTCAAATTTTCACATTAATTAACTGAAAGGCACGCAGACAATTTCGAGACATTGTATAAAATTTGTAAGCAATACGAATAACAATATGAGACCGGACAGTGCTCCTGCCCCTGGCTCCTTTTTGCTGTAGGGACAGAATTTACTTTACGAGAACATTTTAATCTAATTTAACACACTTTAGATTTATATTTGCTTAAATAGAAGTTATCTAAGTGGCACGTGCCGGGCATACCCAACCGAGCACAATACACAAAGACAGTCCGAGTTGGTAGCCAGTTTTCCGAGTTCAGCTTCCATTTTGCGGGCAATGCAGACGCATTTTTATTATAGTTTATTTTCTTGCTTTTTGGCTCACAAAAAGTGCAAATGCAATTTCGCATACGTTGGCCAATCGAATTGTGGATAACGTTCAAAAACGTTTATTGGCCCAAAAGCTAAATGCAATCAATTTTACAAGTGCTCGACCAACAAAGGATAACAGCAAACTAGCCCCATAAGCAACTTAGCCATAGACGCGTCGCAACAGCGTGAAGAAGGAGTAGATAACGTTCAGCAGCGATTGCAGCATCTTTAGATTCATCGGATAGACGCCGCCAACGAGTACCTGGGAAGATATCGGATATGAATCGCATATATATTTAAATTCTATATTATATATATTATAAATGTACAATTTTTCTATTTTTTCTCGAATTGGGAACAATGGGAAATAGAAAAGATAAAAATGGAGAATTAATAAATAAGTCTAGTGATAGCAGTAATATTGCAGGATTAAAATTAAATTAAACTTTGTTATGCTTATATTAGTTTTACTTTATATATTAATGAATTTCTAACATTATTTTCTTTTTAAAAAATTTTCATTTTTTTTTTATATTGTTAAAACCACGTGAAAAAACTCTAACAATAGTTTATTTAATATTATTTCTTTTGGGCTTGTAATATATATTTATTTTAAAAGAGAATTTGGTGTGTGCAAAAATGTCAGACGTCTCTCTGTCCTTTAAGACTTACTTACCGCCAAAGGCTTCTGTGCGCGCATGATGAGAAATTTTAAAGTTTTCTGCGTTTCAATATCCAAATCATGCCAGTCGATCTCGTAGGCGGCAATAGATATATCGAAACTCTTGAGAAAGTAAAGTATATGCATTATATGTATATGTATGTGGGCATTGTGTGTTTGTTAGCCAACCTGAAAATATAGCTCATTGGCCACGTAGTAGATCACAACACTGTTGGCAAATATCATGACCATATAGAAAATTACTATAATAGTCTGGGCAATCGTTTGCGCCTACAAGAAAAAAAATTACATTAAATGAATATTTGACCTAAATACTTATGGCTAGCTGATTCTAATCTACTCGAAATCTTCCAATCACTTCAAAATCTGTTAGATAGGTAGACGGGAGTATATACATATATTATGTTCAAGTCCAACAAGACAGTATATACAACTTATGACATCAGACATAGATGATGTTAAATTTCATATAAATTGGCATTATCAATAGTATTTATTATAGACAGTATATATATACTGTTATACATGTAACTTATGATATCAGACATACATGTATATATACATATATGATGCTTAAATTCATATGCATAATTGGTATTATCAATAGTAATAGCAATGTTTGAAACTCACAATAATCAACGAAAAGAGCAAAACACAAAGCATGGCGCCAAAGCACAGAAACTCCACCAGGTGCAAATTGCTGGTCAATTCGTTCATGGCATCGACCAGTCTACGAAACGGAAGTGAATCATTTGTTAATTGTTGGTAAATGGTTAATCAGTAGCTCACCCGGCCAGTTTGACCTGATATCAGTTTGTGCTGCAGGACTCGGCACATGAGGATGGCAAACAGTGTGAAGGTGACTACCAGATTGGTGTAGGGTATGTACATACAACAGCCAATGGGCGCTATTATAGCCTGAACCACAAAGAACACCTCATAGTAGGAACTGGCGTATTTATCAATGCCGGGCACATACATCCCATACGGCAGCACTGCAAATACAAATGCAAAACCACACACAAATACAAATTCAAAAAAAATAAATAAATAAATAAATCAGTTCATTAACCGCGCTCAGAGACAAAAGTTGGATACGTCACAAAGCCAATGCATGTGCAGATGCCCTTTAATAAATTAATGCGGCTAATCGAGTTGGAAAGTCGTGTGGTGTCGGCCACAAGGTGGCTAATATGCACATCGGAACAGGTCTGTAAAAAAAATCCACGTTTTTTTTTAAAAAAAAAATGTAGGAAATAACTGAATTCTTATGTCTATCAGAAAGAGGAACGCAAGTTCATTATGCCATCACTTTGTTAATATAATACAATCAATTTGCTAGAAAACATACGATAAGCTCAATGATAAAGAAAATTAGCGTTGTTTAAATTTACACATTTTCATTATTTTCATTATTCATTAAATGATGTCATAGACCACCGGCACTAGGCATATGATATATAATATATAACGATCTTCACTGCGTATGATGTACAAAATATGAAAAGCACATATACACAGACCACAGCACAAAAACTCAGTGCTCTTCCATAATAGTCTCTCCAAGAAAAAAACATATATATATTCCGCACTGATGCAAACCAATCTGAGACGACGTTATTATTATTACAGTAGTTTATTTATTATATTAAGGATGGATGGTTTTACAAAGTTTATACTAAAAGTGTGTGTGTAATATTTG
>SCDS01000355.1:0-63277 GCA_004149465.1 Drosophila nigromelanica
TACCAACAACAACAACAACAACAACAAAAGCAGCAATAATAATAACAACGAGCACGAGAGCGTAAGCATTCAATGGGCGTGTGCCGTTCATGTCAGAAAGTGCCCCAAAAATTAACGTGACATTGCTGGAATTTAGCCTCAGCGATAACCGGAAATGTCATATTGGGTTCTATAAGCTCAATACTACTACTATAAACTCTGCCAGTATGTGAGACTGCGACTGTGTGTTTACCCATAAATAAAGCTTTCACTTGCCTCAAAGCATAAATAAAGTAGTTGCCATAGAAGCGCTCAAATATTTTCTATGCCCGGCACGCGATTATGAAAAGCCTCGCTTTAACGAATTTTAAAACTTTTGCAAACCTATAACGCATTCCCTTCTATCCCCTCCCCATTTCCCTGCTGTACAGCTGCCACGATTCCTTCCCATTTCATTTAATTTCGCTTTTTTTCTTTGCAATGCATGTGGCAAATTTGCCTCAACTATGTGAATGGCGGCAGGCAGGCTACAAAATGGTGGCTCGTCGTGTGTGCGCTTGTGTCTGTAACGAGCTGGCTGCATGTGTTCAGATGTATGTGTGCCGGCCATTTTCTCGCCGCGCTTAATTGACTTTGCATGATGCAGAAAGCGTTAGTTACGTTGTCGCCAGTGCTGAAGTAACTGATTTTTTCTCGCATTTTTTCTGCCCTGCTAATTGGCGGCTCTGCGCTGAGCGATAATTACATTTTACTTTTAAAATATCAACATAGCTAGACGTTGCACAGTTCTGTTGAAAAACCGTCGAACAAATTTCAATTACTTTACAACACAGAAAAAATTATAGTTAACAGCATATCAGTGGATAGCCCCTCGCTGGTATTCGCATAGGAATAACCACAAATGTAATTGGTATTTACGAATAAATTAACATTATATTGGTAATCCCAACTTATCAATCACGAGCTCAAAAATAATAGTTAACATCATATGCAAAAACTATATTTATTAGTAGTCATTTCAAATGACGGGGCCCTGGGAGGTGTTATAGTGGGCGAGACCGGAATATCAAGGTCGTAATATTCTGAATTTCAAGTCTCCAGCTTTAATAGAAGCGAAAAAAATGGTGTTCCTATGGACAAACGGAAAATAATTCTAATATTGATTTATTATTATTAGAACATTATATAGTTGTAAACTATTACATAACATTTAATTAGCAAAAGCTGATATACCCTGTATCTAAGTCAGCATATCTAAGCTCTAGCATGGGATTCGAAACCGGATTAAATGCCCTTGCAGATGTGTGTTTTACACAAAAACTAATTTTTTAACCGATTGTTCCTATAGAAGACTGTATGATATAGTAGCTCGCCGTTGATGATATGTTGTTCATATATGTATGTATAAATGCCATATACTTGCTATAAATTTGATCTGCTGATAAGTAAGTATTGGGAAAGGACTTTATGCAACTGTCGAATTTGAAACCATTCCCATTCTGATCGCATAATTACAATCCTAAGTTCCGATACGTGCCTAACAGGTTTTGCCCATCTCTCAATTATCACTTTTACAAGGATATAAAAACAACAACACAAATTACTCGTAACACCAACAAAAGCAACAGCATCATAATCAACGCTTGGTTTTTACTCATTTACTTAATTGAGTTGTCGTTGTCGCGCTCCATTTTGTTGCACTTGGTTGCCTTGTTTTGTGGCTACGTCGCGGCGTCCAGCTTGCGGACAGCCAAGACAGTGGCGTTGCAACGGCCGGAGGAGGGCGGTGCATTATTATAGTGTGACTCCGCAGCGGCCTCTTGTTGGCATAATTTACGGTTGTAATTGTCGCACGTTGTTGGCTTTTGGTGTTCCGCTTTGTTGTTTCGTTGTTGTTTTCAGCATGGTTATTTACTGTAGTGTGACACATGCTGAGAGTCATGCGCCTCACTTGACGCAAATTGCTTGCGGCAAGAACTTAATCAGCAGCAGTTGTGGGACAGCAAAGGTAGCTTGTTGTTCCATTGAAGCGCCTGCTAAATGTGTACGTCAATTTGAAATACTCCAAAAGAGGGTGAGAAGGAAGTACTTTATGCTGAAGCATACTAAGTATATGTCCCTTTTTTAGATGCGTACATCAACGATGTTTTAATAAGAGGCACTCCTATTAAGAACTCATATACATATATCTATATGACCTCGACATATATTGGTATGTGGGTTATCATATATTTTAATTACTGGATTACTGTCAAGAAAAAGACAAACATTTTGTACTTGATTTACAAGCGATGTCAAAATGTGGCCAATATAAAATTTTCTCAACGTAACTTTAAGTGCTGTTGTCCAATATTTTCCCGATATTTCCCAATATGCAAGATTCAAGTAATCATCAATCTAAGAAATATATATTTATTTTCAGATCACTATTTTCTGTTTAATTGAAGCGTTACAGTTCTTATAATTGGAACATTCACTGTAAAATTTAAAAACCTACATTGATAAATAAAATTTAAATGTTCTAGTTTTGTTTAGTTAATAAATAAAAAATTAGAATAAACCGGTATAAAGTAGTCGCCGGTCTTACTAGATTTTAAAACGATAATATTTAAATTTTCCTTTTGTATATACTTTAAGCGTTTTATTTTATGTTTTAGCGCAAAAAGGTTTTTTTTTAAGAACTCCATTTGTTGTGGCAATTGACTTTATTTTTAGTTAGTCTGCACAAAAATTGTTTTCATTTCATGATGTAATAAAAGTTTAGCTCTTTGCTTTGCATTTGCCAATTTGTATACGCATCTATATAATACACATACATGCGTATGACGGAAAGAGAAAATATCGAGCAACCGAGAAAACGAGACATATATATATATATATATATATATATATATATATATATATATATATATATATATATATATATATATATATATATATATATATATCTGCATTTCTACCTAATTGAAAAACTTTAATTGAATTTGCATGCCTCATTGATAAAATAGATTGTTAATCCTGCGGGTAGATCCTTTGGTTTCCTCTGACTGTTTCTTAGTTGAACAATTTGAGAGTTTCACTCGTTCGCACATAATTGTCAAGGAGGTGGGTAACGACATGTATTTCGGTTGTTCCTTTGACATTTATGCAAAGCTGCTGTTGTTAATTTATTTCGACATTTAAGTGAACGCGCAAAAATGACAAGCTGTCTGTCTCTCAGTGGGATCGAGTGTCTATCCGGGAAGGTCGTCACTTGAGGGCGCTGTGAAAAGTTTGGCACACTTTTCAGGCGGTACCCTCGACGCCACACAATGACCGCTGTTCACCGAAGTGGGCTGTCCATTTAATTGCGTATTTTAGATGCTTTAAGCACATCAAATTAAAGAGCACAGTTTTACACATCCAAGGGAGGGGCATGGTCAGGCGCGGAGGCGTGTATTGCCACTGAGACGCATGTAATTAAAATGCATTTTCAAGTTGTTTTGCGCTTTTGCTTCTGCTCGTTGTTGAAGAGCCGAACAGTGTATGCAGCACACGGGCAGCGGGAATGCATGAAAGAGCACGGAAATTCAGAAAGAAGCGCGCTCAGTTTTGCAACTGTTGTTGCCATTTAGTTTAGTTTTTGTTTTTACGCCAAAGTGCCTTTTAAAATATAACAAAAAATAATTAAAGCATAGAGCGTCAAGTGCTGAGTGCTTTTCTTGTGCATCGGATGAGCTGCACTGCGCAGATCATGTGCATGCTATTATAAAACCCAACATTTCAATTCTTAAAATATCAAATTTAATGTCGTAATATTTAGTTGAATTTAGTAATATAATAAAAATTGGTGTACTAATATATACTGGCATAGAAAATAATAAATAAATAAGAACTCTGCAATAAGATGTACATAATTTGCAAGCGCCACTGACAAATAAATTTGAATCAATGAATTGCATATAAGCCAACAAGCTTGGTAAACAAATGCTACACAATTAAGCAGCGACGATAATTAAAATAAAACAACAAAATTGAACAACGACAACAATTTTACAAATAAATTAAATAAATAAGTTACAGTGGGATTTCAATCAATTAAATGAATTGCATGTGGATGGATACCCCCCTCAATATAACACATTCGTCAGCTGTCAGTAGCATAAAAACCGTTTGTTTTGTTTTGTTTTCAATCATGAGTTTTTCAATTTACTTTTTACTATTCTTTACAAAATTAATAGGAAAAAAAATAATTTCAATTTTCCGTATAAACCGTAACAATTGATAGCTATAACAGCAACCACAACAATAATAAAAGTAACCTTTAATGTAATATCAACATTTTTGACTATTTGTTATCTGGAACGTCAATGCACAACATAGTTTTATTGGCGTTGAATTGATAAGCATTTAGAAAATGTAATTGAAGTTTGGTTGTGAGCGCTTCCCAAAATATAGGACGAGGTGGCCGAGAGGTTAAGGCGTTGGACTGCTAATCCAATGTGCTCTGCACGCGTGGGTTCGAATCCCATCCTCGTCGAATGTATATTTTATTTTTCTGAATTTTATTATGTTATCATATTCACTGTGTCGATAAATTGTAACTTGTTTTTTGTGTATGATTTCAATTTTCATTAAAATATTATTGCATTATCAAGTTTGTCAAATTGTAATACACGTTGTCTTTAATAATTTCTCTAATCATAAATTCTTCACCGATCTTGATGAAATAAGCTTTAAAAATTTGAGGTTGTTTTTTCGATTTTATGAAAACGGTGAAATTTATCGATCTTATGAAGCAAACTTGACTTGTGCGTGCCATGAGTCTAATTTCGAAAAAAAATAAAATAAAAGACAATGTCATAATTTCAAATAATAGAATTATTTGTAATTGTTATGCAATCATATATTGATTGATATTGAAATGAAAAGAAAATATACGCAGTACTGGAAGTCGATTTTAAGGCACTTAATATTTGATGAATTTAATTTTATAAAAATATTAATGTGTGGTAATTTATGATTCCCGATACAGTCTTCGTGTTGTTTAAATGTTGTTTTCTTTATTGTTCCAGAAAATTGGTATATATGTATGTCTGAAGCGCACAGTTGTATAAAGTAGAAAATATGATATAGATTTTGAAAATGGTTCAAGTGCGTGGGCGTTTCTAGAAATAAATTGTGAGCCTTTGTAAGTGTTTATACTGAATTGGTTGAGGTAGTTATTTCTATTAATTCTAGTATAGATGTATTTATATAAACAAAATCTCAGTTTTTTAACATTAGAGGTATCGATATTGTAAATATACTTTTTGTACACCTATTAAAAGTATTATAAAGTAGAGTAGTGTTGGCCTTTGTAGTATACAAACATGTTTGTAAATATATTTATTCAGCATCAACAGCCATGTTGATGTTTGTATGTATATTCGATGGCGGGTGTCGACCTCAGTTTGAAAGCTATTAGAGTTTAGTATATATGTTTTTTTTGTATACTTTTTTTTATTTACTTTCAATATGGGAGGGAGAGTTTGAAAGCAGTATTAACTCACAGAATTGTTAATTAAAAACATGTTGTTTTGAGATAATAAAACAGTCTATTAGATTGTTAGAATATCATAATATGTCTCTTTTTCCTTTATTCATTTCATAAACTCCAAATGACAAAGCTAACAATAGTGCCAGAAGAAAAGTTTTGACAGCTTTGCCCGCCCTTTGACTTGTTTGAACAAAGAAAGGCGTCCTTTTTTGCTAAAATGACTGGCAAATTATGGACGTATGTACATACTTATGTAAATATATATTACCAAACATAAATATTTGTGTTAATTGCCAGGAATGTGCTGCAAAGAAGAATATGAGCAATCAAATTGGCGCTACACATCTCTTCTCATTGTCATATCAAAGAAAAGACAATGTCATAAAACTATTTCAACAACCAAAAAGACACAATAACAACAACTAAATGTCTGACATTTAGCACACAAAAAGACAGAAACTAAAACTAAATTGATGGGGTTAGATCTACCAGAAATGGTTTTGTCGGGTATCGGGGGAGATAGCATATAAAACAGCCAGCAATTTTCATATTTTTGGCGCAGCGGGACACAGGAAGTTGAATTTAGAGACAGGGTGAACACAGACGGGAGAAACGGGGACAGAGACAAAGACCGAGACAGAGACAGAACACAGACAGAGAGCAGAGAACAAAAATCCGAAAAACTACTGCCTAGGCGGAAAAGAGTGACATTAGCTGGTCCAAAGTGGGCATCCGGGGAGCATACGGCCGTACTGTGTTATATATTTATGTATATGTATGTATGCGACGAAATTGCGAACTTTTGTTGGCCAGTGTGCGGCGTTTGACAGTTTTTCCGTTATATAGCTATGCACTCTTTCAGTTTCAGCTGTCAAACATTTCGAATCATTTTATGTTGTCTTTGCGTAGACAAATGGCGCTAAACAAAGGGTAAACAAGCTGCCAGCGACTGGTTGCGAGTCTCTCTGCCAGAAGCAGCTGCCGGGGCCATCGAGTCATTGACGTTATAATCAAAAATCATATGACGTTCCAAACACCCACAGCAGCATCAGCATCAACCGCTATAGAAACAACACTAAAGTTCTTAAGGCTAAAAAGCAAGCACCATCAATGTAGGTCAGTCCGAAAATAAATTAAAAAAAAAAACAAGTGCTAGCTTTAGTCGGGACCCCCCGACTAGTCGATACCCTGAACCCTGCGATCTGTCTTTACAAACATTTCAATTCTTTTGCATTCATACAAACATACACAAATTCACCCACACAACCGCATGCATTTTACTCAGTGGCTGCACTTGGCCCCCCACTATAGAAACTAAATTCTTGATTTACTTTGAAACTGAAAGTTTGATCGTTGCAGTCGGGTGTAACCGACTGCGCAATTTTCTTATACAGTAAACAGTGGAAACGGTCGAAATCATTATCGTTATTTTGGAAAAATTTCGATTTTTTTAATATATGGGAGCGAGAGTGGGCGTTTGTGTGGAGGTTTTCATAAATCTGACTGGTGACTCTAGCATTAAAATTGTGAGAAATACGAATTTTCGCGATTTGCAATGCGATTATACAGACAGACAGACGGATAGCAGGACGAACGTTGCACAAAACCAATATACACTTTTCACTTCTTGAACGAGTATAAAAACAAGTCCATGCAGAAAAAAAAATAGCAGCACGTTTATGCGCAACGAAAATGTTAATACCCATAGTGATTGAAAAAGTTTGTATGAAAATTAGTTAATAATGAAAAACAAAACCAAAAGACAATTATAAGCGCAGTTCTCTGTAGAAGGGTTGTTCAAATTTTCCAGTCTTTTAGTCATTTAACTGAACTAATAATAATATATTTAATAATATAAATATAAGTATGTATATGTAAAAATTCAAAGAAAATTTTAATTTTACTATCTTGCTCTCTTTCAATGTAAAACTCCCCAACTTGCATGAAATTGAAAAAAGCTGCAATTTAAGAATAATGATTAAATTTAAACATAACTAAAACATATTACTAAAGTGTATCTACTCTCTACATTTAAAAAGATATTACATCTTTGCTGTGTTAGGAAGGCTATGACTAAATATATCAGTCCTAGACGTTTAAAGGAGCAGAGCTATTTCTGCATTTGTTGTTATCGCCGGTTTCTTCGCTGAAACAGCCAATAGCAAAATTTTCAGAAGTAGCAGCAGCAGCAGTACTTGCAACATCAACTGCAGCAATAACAACAATCACAACTACAATGTTTCTTTGCGTAAAGAAGCTGAAGTAAAAGTTTTATTGGCAGGGCGTGACGCCGAGTGGGCGTGACTGGCAGCGCCTTACTGCAGCAAATGGATTAAGAAAACGTCGTTGTCGTCGACGTCGCTCTTCAGCAGAGACGTAATGCGTAAGCTTTGGATTCGGATTATTTGCTTCTTTTGGTAAGATTGCTGTTTGGCGGGACGAGTGTTCAGGGTGGGCAGCGACGCTTTATAAACAAGTGTTGATGACAGATTTGAAAGCACGTCTTATGGCCGAAAGCTGAATCCGAGCGACAGTTGAGAAGCAGCTTGCTTATATAGGATTACACAAAATTCTGCGGTTGCTCGAGGGCTCGGGAGGGAATCACAGGAGAACTGCATTGAACGCATTTCAATAGCGCAATGAGAGTTTTTATTCATGTTTTTGGTGTTGTTGCTAGTGGTGGTGGTGATGGCAAAGTTAGTGTAGAACTTCTTGTGGTGGTACTGATTGCTATTTGTTTGCTTGCTGGCAGCATCTGAACGCATTTCATTGCATCCGCTTTCCCAAACAAATTCAAAAAGTTTCTTTATTTTTCTATCTCTATTTTTACCTCTCTTTCTGTCTCTGTATCCAGCCATCGTTTGCTACTACTGCACTTTTATTAAAGCTAATTACCTTTGGGGTGAAGCCTTTAAGCTCTTTTTGCTAGCTGCGTCAAACGCGGCGTATACGTAATTTGTTTAGTAAACGAACGCTGGCCACACCCTGAACATTTTACCATTGGAACTGGCGCTTTATTTAGCCTGCTTGCTTCATTTTGTAACTTTAGACTTAATTAATTTCGCAAAAACTGCGTCAGGCATCCCATAATTAATCAATGTGATGAATTGTTATTGTTAACATCGTCATTATTGTTGTTGTTGTTGATGAGGGGCCTGCGATGTTGTGGTATTTGCGTGCATTCACAAAGGAATATTACACGGTGCATAAGTTGAATTATGTGGTAGAGATACAGTTCATAAAGGAAATGTAGAATACGCTCAATTGCGCTCATGAAAAAAACCCCTTACAACATTTACAAGTGACACAATTTAAGGACAAATTCATTGAATATTAAAAATAGGAAATGGAGTCACAAAAGTTTTTTAACCGTAGATCTCAACACTCAATCAGGATTTAAGAGACAACATAAATAATAAATAATGCATTTTTTAAGCAAATATGTATACATAAAAAAATTTGATTTAATTTGCGTTAAAGCTCAATTAAAAACGCCATTCCTTTTGTCTCTAAGCTTCAAAGACACCACTTTACATTTAAATTATTTGTTGTTTATGTGGCTCGCTAACTTTATTAATAACTTGACAAGTCGATAATAGATATTATTTAACACTTTATTTATGTAACACTTTTGTATTGTAATGGAATCATTAAATCACTATATTTATTTTAAAATTTGGTAAACAAGCAAGTAATCTCTTAAACATTTTTTCAGGAGCACACCTGCAATTATCAAATAGGTTTTTGTGGCACATTGTGGGTCCACTTCATGCGAATTGGACAGATAAGCGCACTAGCGCGCCCTTTATTTATCGCCTTCAATAAAGGTACGCAGAGCCACGCCTACCGTTAACTTCCCATTTCTGCATGCGAATTTCCGGCTCAAAACTGTGGCAGTGACCACATAAAGTCACTACTGACACCCTGACCCACAGTAACAATAAACAACAAATAACAAACACGCAACCTGCGTAACGAGCATTCCATGACACGCCCACAAGAAGAGTACTTGTACGATTTACTGATATATATACCGACATCTATACATATATGTATATATATATATATACACAATAAATTTTGGTGAGAATCTCAAAGTTTCGCGTGTAAACTGTGCCAAAAATATCCTTGACCTTATTTCGGGATACAAACAAGTACTCGTACATTGTCATGTAAAGGCAGTGAGTGCGAGAGAGAAATGGCGAGTGCCATGCGACAGCAGGGGTGCATGCAACGTGGAAATGTCATTAACGATGCCATCGTGAATACAGACGGTACAGCGGCAGGAGCGGGGGTAAATCGTCAAAAGTGTTGATTTAGTAGCACAGTTGTCTTGAAATCAGCAGAGGCAGCGCCGTTTAAAAGCGAGATATCTGACAGCCTTGACCGATATTTCAGCGGCAAACACAAACTACAAACACATTCGGCACAAGCACACCAACACACGAACACTCTCCACCCACACACAAAATCATCGAATGACGAAAAAGTGGCATAAAAAGTAAATGCTGCATGTGGCAATGTTGACGCCGATGTAAGCGTCGCTGCTTTTGCTGCACTTCAACAAACTTTTCCCAAAATGCGCCGTCATAATGTATGCACACTTATACCCACACAATCACATACACCGCACCCACACACACCACACACGAGCATAAAGCATTTTAACAAATGGCATCAAATTGATTTTGCCACGCTAAGCATTTTAGGACTGTAAGGAAAATGCAGCGCCCGACCCATCCATTCTCCTTTAGAACTATATATGTAAGTGTTTCAGAGGTTGTGAATGTGTGCAAACTTGCAAGCTTTGCTTTGCACGGCAAAGCAAGAGCCAGAACAGAGAGCATTATTCATCTGCCGTATTTTCTAGCTTTATTCTTTATATATTTACATACATACATATGTGTACTAATATTTTTATATAAATATAGTATAGTGTAGTTACTCTAAAGCAAGCCATAAAGTTTTTTGTTGTGTTTGTAACATCCTCTGAAAAGTATATTCCTCAATATACCATGCATGTGCACTCTACGTTTAGGTAGACTTCTGCACGATAAACTCGATTTATGCCTGATAATTTTATCGAATCTTTTAGTAGTGAAATTCTCCATCATGAATAACTTATGTAACAAACAAAAAACATCTCTGCACGAGGTAAAATCTAGTGGCAAAAGCATATTCAAGGCCAAAATTTCTGATTTAAAATTTTGCGAGGCCAACAAAAATTCCAAATTAAAACAAAAAACAACATTTAACCTGATTCTGAGGATGTCAAATTTTTTGTCAAAAACATGCCAACATTGAGAAAAATTTGGATATGTAAAGCATTCGGACCCATAGGTATCATATTTTAAACACCCATAAATTTGTCAAAACTGAACCGATTTTCATGTTTGGTGGCATTCTGGTCCTGATTTTTCGTTTGGATCGATTCTACATTCAAAATCGATGCATTTTTGAAAAAAATTTTTTTTTGATATTTTTGGAATATGGAATATGTACGTCCCCCCTTTCTTATTTTCGACATTTTTTTTAATTTCGAAATTTTCCGCCCGCGCCAACTCCCGTCTCCGCAAATCGCAAAATTAAAAATCTCCCAGAGTTTTAAAGCTATTCACCGCAAAAATTAGAAAATACCGAAAAATTTCAAAATAACAATAATTAAGAACGTCAACGAGTATAACGCCGTCGGTAACGCCCGACTGCAGCGTTCTTCTTGTTTTTATACAAGTTAAGTGATGAAAAATGATTAAAATCATATTGAAACCAATTTAAAAATATTTTTTACATTTTGGCAATCTAGCTATCAATATCTTAAGTATTTCCCTGGACATTTCTCTTTGCAAAATGTATGAAAAAAATGATTTGAATCTTTTAAGTGATTTTGAACAATTTCAATTATAATCATCTATCGAATAAGCCACATTTAATTAAATATTGTACATTTCCAGACATATGTCAAATAACAAAGATGTGTTGTATTCTATCTATGCTGAACACTAAAAGAAAATTTGAAATTAACATTTTTGATCTCCAGTGCAGCTGAGCTTATTTGAATTCAAAATAAATCTCTAATTATAAATACCTCGTGGTATACTGGATATGCAAATTTAAAACGTTGGAAACTGTTTATTAAAATTAGTTTTTATTTATATTTATAAACCCATTTACAATCTTGGAGCAGGGCGATCCCACAGCCGCCCAGCACCCACAATACGCCCACCGAGAGCCACACAGCCACATTATATAAAACTACATGCATGTATGTAAATATGTATGAACGTAGATATATATTAATGTATATGTATGTGTTTATTTATATGGCACATATAGAATGCACAACTTTTTTTATGATGAGCGCGCGCACGGCAAAGTGGCTGCATTTTTTCCCAGATTTAAAATGATTGCATGCAGCAGGAGGGAGGTGGGAGAATGCGAGGCAGAAACTGGCGCCACATATGCATACTGTTTTTTGGCTTGGCATTGCGCGTTTCGTTGACTGGCTGCTGTGTAGTTGTTGTTCTTGTTACCTGACTTTAATTTACCGCCATTCGGATGCCATCATGTGTCAGATTTAAAAATTTTTTGCATGTTTTGCATTCGTGTTTTTAATCATAAAATGCAAAACAGTATTGAGTTGCCTGTAGGCACTGGAAGGGGCTTAAGGTAATAGGCTAACCCATTAAAAAGTTGGATGCTGTAGGCTTAGCCTTATAAAGCGGTGAAAATTGCGAATTATACTCTATAAATCAAGGGTCGAAACATAAGCTGACCTCAAAAAACCGGTTGGAAATTATATTGCATAAGGAAGCTAATCGCTAGACTTTATGGTTTAGTTCAACTGTTCGAGAAATTGCAAAAGGATCGAGGATAAAGCAAAAGATAGCCACAAAGTACAGATTAAAGAAAATGTTAATTTCTTCAAAATTCATACCCATTGAAAATGGGTATTTATATAACAGGCAGAAGGAAGCATTTCCGACCCCATAAAGAAAACGAATTTACTTGATTTAGCCACGACCGTCCGTCTGTCCGTCTGTATGAACGGAAACTACAAAAGCTAGAGACCTAAACTTTTCGATTATAGATTCCCCTATACCATACGCAGAACAAGTTTATAATTTTTTTTAGATAATTTAACTCGTTTTTTTAATATCGATAAAAATCGATTTAAAGATTTGGTTTTCTTAGCATATCTCTATAAGAGTTAGAGCCACCAAATTTAGTTTGTTATTTTCGCGTAAAGTATACGCAGATCAGAACGATAGATCGCAGGGTTTAGTGTTCTCACTTGATGTTAGTTTCTAATGCAAGAAAGAGCCGAAAAAAAGAGAACGAACGGCATTTACGTTTTCCATTCAAGTTATCATTTAAAAAGAACTCACATATTAACAGTTTTATAATCTTAAGTGTTATATTCTTATCTGGTACATACTTTATCTACCTTTGCACTATTAGCTAGAGAATTAACTAAAATAAACAGCAATCAATGTTACAAGAATTCGCCAACAAGGAGCAATTACCAGGGAATATTTATAGCTGTTATTCTATTTTATGCTGAGCCTTATAGTTTTCTATACCAATTGCATGGCTAATTCTCTGGCCGACGCTAGCAAATACTTTTCAGTGCTTACTCGAGCAATTTCTAAATTAAACTCTTCTTTATAATAACATAAAAATGCAGTGGAGCTCCTAAGTTCAATGAGGCAGCTCCTTGAAGTTTACAGCTCCACAACAACAATGCTACAGCAGGCGAAGGCGTTTGCCTGGACGCTTCACATTTTCCACATCTGCCACATTTCTCGCATCCTTCAGCTTGAGTAACTGCAGGCAACGGAAAACGCATCAAAAATGTAGCTCAGTTTTATTTAACTTGCGGATTTCATTAAGCCCAGTTCAGTGGCAATTGCAACTACTGAGATGCTGCCAATCTGCAGGGAGGTGCAGTCAGGTGGGGCATCTCTGGAGAGCGAGGCTCTTTGGTGAACGTCTGCCTGTGTGTGTATGTGTAGGAGAGCGTGTTGAGAGTGGCGTGCATCAGTGTTTGAAATGCATTCAAAGTGCATTGTGAAAATAGAATATTTACCATGCAACATTGTCTATTTGCTGGCGTTCGTCGAAGTGGGTCGACCAGCCAGCCAGCAGTATTCGAAGCGAAACTAACTCAAAGTTTTTCCGTCTTTCCCATTTCTTATTTGCCCGACAGACGGACACGTTCGAAGCGGTGATGACGAGCTAACAAAATTCAGTTGCTCGTAAAGCAAATCAAATTAAAATCAATTAAAATTAACAAGCGAAGCAGCCGGCAAACCAACGACCAGACCACCCCGACCACCCCCACCCAACCAAAGCTACGTTGACGCCGACGCCGACGCTGACAGCAAAATGCCAAGCGCATGAATCATGAAATTCGCCGTGCTGCTTTTCTTTTCTTACCTTTGCTGTTGTTACTGAAGGTGCGGTAAAGTGTGTAAACATGTATAAATGTATGTGTGTATTAACATTCATTGCAAATAGAAATAATATTGATAAGCGCAGACGTTGGGGCACTTTAGTTAAAAGAATGCACCTCTTTCAGTACGAGTTAGCCAGACAGAAAGAGAAAGAGAGACATTAGCCTGATATGTATGTATGTATATTGTGTGTACTGATATCGTTGTGTGAAAATATTTAGCACCTTTTCTTTGTACCTAATCGGCCCGTACAAATACATATGTATGTACATATACTTACATCCACACACATGTAAGTGCCGTTTGTCGCTCAGTGTCTGTTTCTGTGTTTGTTTGTGGATTGAGTCAGCGCGCTGTGAGCGGCCCACTCATCAATAACCGACTAAGTCAAAAGCCGCCCACACAAAGCCCAAACGCTCACACATACTCACCATAGTAAAGGTGAGTTAAGTGATTATTGCTTGCATAGAGCGCAGATCTAAATCAATTTCAAACATGTTGCACGCAAGAACTGGCGCCATCTAGCGTCTGTCTCGTGCGTAACCATTTGTCTAGCCAAAAGTTAAGCAACACTTAGCGCGCTGACCGAGTCTTATGTATGTATGTATGTACATTTCTCGGATGCCTGCTTCTCGTTTGACAGTTATTGCACAAAGTGCAACAGACAGGCGGCAAAGCCAAGCAAGACAATAAAGTAGCAAGATAGAAAATAGTGTTAAATCACACTCACACATACGCGCATGTATTTTTGTATGCACATATATACATACATATGTACATACATTTATACACTGAAACTATTTTCTGTTTTTGTTGGCTCTCTAGCTGCATTTCAATTTTATTGGCACAAGGTTACTAAGAAACGGCAGCCGCCTCCTCACCGCTGCAAACGGCAAAGTTTCTGCGGTCTGCATTGTTGTTGTCACTACTCGCTGCAACTGCTGCTTCTTTTTTTCATTTTCATGCATACACACATTTGTGACTCGAAATGCAATGAAATTCATATGAAATTCAATTTCAAGCTGGATTCCATTGTGAATATCAATGCGCCATATGTATTTACAGTTAGTCACAGCGTAGGCAGTGAATGAGTCAAAAGCAGCAGAAGGCCTGCGTTCTTAATAAGGCAACAACAAAAAGAGCTCAAAGGCTGAAAAGCAGAAGAAAGATGAACTCACACGTGCACACAAAAAGCACGAAGCAGCGAAGTGGCTGGAAAACGTCATAAAGCGGCGACTAGAGAGCAAGAAACGCGGCGAACAAGCGAATAGCGCTCAGCTGAGCGTATGACGCTTTTGAAGCGCGACTTTAAAAACGTTCGTGTAGGCGGCGTAGACTGCGATGCTGGTAGCTGTCGCTCACGTCATAGCGTGCGAGCGAGACAAACACTGTATGAATTATTTGAATATGTATGTATGTATATGTATAGATGTAAGTGCATACAATTATTGCACTTGTGTTGGTGTTAGGCTAGCCCGAGGCTGGTGCTTTACAAATTTTTGTGTGGACGGCGTTGCTTTTGTGTGGGTGGCGCTTACAAGGCTGCTGCTGCTGCTTGTGGCCCATTCACAATAGACTTGTCGCAGTCGGTGCCGCCGCAGCTGTTGCTTTCCTTGCTCTGCTGCGAATACAACAAATGTTTTTTAGAAATTCCATGTACAATACACCGCACTTGAATTGTGCAGCTTACCGTTAGATGTGGCCACAGAAAAAGCAACCTTGCGAAGGGCACACAATTATGAAGCATGGGCTCACAAAACGAAATACATACATATTTACATACATACATACATGACAAATTATGCGAATAAGAAAGAAAAACTGACGCAGCAGCGAACAATAAATATCTGAGACTCTGACAGTAAGTAGCTTAGAGCAATAGAGAACTACAACAATAAGCGTTACAACTGCCAAGACAAGCGCGCAGTCGAGTCTATGAAAATGAGTGTGCAGCAACAACTAAAAACCAACAGCTAATTGCAAGTAAATAACAGCGCGCTCAGTTTAGGCAGCATAAATTCCGTTTTATTGCCTGACAATGCCTGGCGAAAATACAACCGAGTAATAAATACGGCGAAAAGCTGCCAGTATTTTGTTATTGTAGCAGTTGTTCGGCAACGTCAACGTACAAGCCGTTTACACATGCGTATGTATATGTATATGTATATATATAAATATATATTCATATATATTCACATATATTACGTACCAAATATGTATGTACATGTATATGTATTGGACAGTGCTTTGGTTAAAATGTTTGAATAAAAAAAAACGGGCATGAAATTTGGCAACAAACGAAACAGCGAGAGACGGAGAGAGTAAAAGCAAGAGAATTGAAGAGTGACAGCGGCGAGTGGGCGACGATGTCGACGTCGACGTCGACGTCGTTGTTGCCGGCGGCACATAAAAATGTGCTGTTTAAATATTTCAGTCAAAATTTTCGCCTTAAAATTATACATACGCACATACATGCATATATAATGATTTTGTGTTTAAAGTCGAAAGCGCAGCTGGGAGCGGAAATACATATGTATATATACATACATATATATAAATGTATATGTATTTATATTTACTTATTTTCTTAATGCTTGATTTGATTTACGGCAAAAAGCAGATATAAAGCCAGTTGCGCTTGCGTAGACACACACAAATACACATACATACATATAATATAATAATACACTTGTGTGCATGCGAGTGGGAGATAATTCAGCGAGGGGTTGGCGAAAACTGATTAGTTCTTACGCACAAATCAAAACGTATGCTTGCAATTAATTCTAATAATCTCATTCATAAATAAAACAAACAGCGCGCTTCACACAACAGCAACAAAAACACCAAAATAAACGAGGTGAACAAAGCAAGCGGCAAAACTAGCGTAGAATTCCAATAAGAATGAAGACGAGGCAACAACAAACAGCAAACAGAAAAAAACCAGTAGTCGCCAGTTGCCACTTTCGTTTTTGCTCGCAGCGACAAACACAAAAAAACAAAAAATTATGTAATTTGCTAGCGAGCTACTTAAATAATAATAACAGTTAATGCCAAAAAAGAGTATAACGAGCACCCACGCACACACACACCCTGATACAGAGGGACAGTTATACACAGATACTTGCAGACAGTCGGCGTGCAATGTTGCCGCTAATTGGCTACTTGGGAGGCGAGGCCCCCACACAGACATATAGATAGAGAATACACCCACAGCCTGTCACACTACACGTGCAGACGCACTTACCGTGTGTTATTTCTTGTTTTGCTGCTGTTATTGCTCGATGTTCCCGTTGCTATTATTGTTGTTGATAGCTTCTAGCTGCCGTCGTTTTGCAGTAGTTGTGGCTGTTGTTGCAGCTGCTCAGTGGACCAAAGGCCGCCAAATGTTTCCATTTTCTTAGAATGGAGCCATCGAAAGGGCTTCGACTGGCAGCAAAACACAATGCACCGTTTGATTTGCCCACAAATAATCATAAGCAGTTGTTACGAAGGCGGTATACAAAATATATAATGCGTTTACATACATACATATGCATGTGCATACACATGCGTATGTGTGTGTAAATATTAAACGTGTAACTTTTAACGGTTAATTGCGCTTTCGCAGGCGGCGTATTTATTTGCCGCTAATATTTCGATATTTTACAATTTTAACTACAATTTGACACTTAATTATGATTTAGCCATGTGTATTTATGTGCGTGTGTGTGTGTGCTTTTGTATATGTGTTGCGTGAGCGTGTTGTATTGGCACGAACATAAACTTTGTAATTTATTAAAACACACACAAACAACGTCAAGCGGCAAGCGGAGCACAGAGCACGCACCGAAATATAAAATGTTACTGAATGAAACTCTGTTAAATGTTTCTTATAAGAGAAGTTTGATAACAGAGAAGGGGTGCGTACGTGACAAAAATGGACACGAGCAGCACTCACGGTCTTCGAACTGTTAAAATCAATAGGATACAGTCGTGCAAAAAATTAAGCATTTCGTCAAATCAATGGTTATTATTAAAAAAAACCTATTTGAGAACGTATTAATTGCTTATATATTATAACAAATTATTTCGAAACATGTGACCGTCTGTCATCACTATTTTGAGCAGTCCCAATGTACACTAACAGCTTTCGCTCTGAGAGCAACATAGCCGCTCAGTCTCTTGACTTAACAGCATATCGATAAACTTGAAACGCAATGTTAGTTACTCGATAGTTTAGCGCAGCTTTATTTAAAGTAATAAGGAATTGTATTTGACCTGGTATATGTGAGAACTTACAACATAAACTTATTGTTCTTTTCGGACAAATGCTTTGACGAGCGCTTGGCGTCGAGGAACAGCGAATGCACGTCCTCAATATCGTCCTTGGTAATCTGGCTGCGTCCATTCACCTTGCACATTTGGTGAGCCGGCGTCAACAGCTGCACAGCGTAGCGCAGCGTGGAGCTTGTGCCGATCTCGCTGAGGCGCGAGAAGGCGTTCTCCTCCAGCTGCAGGCCCTCGGTCTGGGCACGCAACTTGATGATCTGCTCCATGTCCGACGTGGAGTACAGCAGCGTGCGAATGATGAGCAAACGGTCGAGCAGATCCAAGGGAATTCCGTGCGGCGAGACAATGTCGGTCGTGCCTCTGCAGCAAGTAGAAAAGGCGGTTAGGCATCAGTTAGAAAACAAATAGAATCCTCTATACGGGGCAGTCGACTAGGGGCACCCTTTATTATGTGCACAAAAATTACTATTGCTTCGAAAATTTGTGAAATTTAAATTCTATGTTTCTTAACCGATATTTTTAAAACATTCAAGGCAATATTTAAAGGATCAAATTCATAACCTACGACATAAGCTTATATGTACATGTGTAAGTTGATTATAGGCGATTCAAATTCATCTGGCCGGGTCATCTCAATTTCTTTTCTTATTTCTACCTACACAATTATCATTTCTTGCACCCTTTCTACCTATTTTCAATTCAGAGTAAAAAAACTCACCGAATGACGCAACGTCCACGATTGGTGGCAAAGATGACAATAGGCGCAATGGGCGACTCGAGAGATTTGTGCAGATAGGTGAAGGTCTCCAGATCGAGCATGTGTATCTCGTCAATGAAGAGCACGCCGGGCACCAGCTCAGCAATGCCCTGGTCAATGTACTTGTTGACCACCTTGTTGATCTCCATGCGTAGCTTGTCTGTGGGGAGAAGTTTTGAAGTAGTTAATGGGATATAGAGTCGAAAATCTTGCATCTCACTTACCTGTGATTTCCGTTTTCTTGGGCTTCATTAGCTGGCCCATCATAGAGAGCACATCTTGGCCACCCTGCGGGCGTGCATTGGCCACATCCAAGTCGTGCAGTGTCACATCCTGTATGACTTCCTTCTTTTTGTGCACATCGCCCTTGGGCAACGGCACATATTCCTCTGTCTCCAGGTCAAACTCGGTGGCAAAGGTGTCGCTGCGTCCTTGACGCTTCACGGCCCCACTGTTCGCCTCAATGTAGATGACGTCGCCCACCTCGACCTTCTCCTTTTGCAGTGCATCAAAAATGCTCGGATCGAGCTTCAGCTGCTTGGTACCCTTGGCGGTCTTCAGGCCGATGACCACATTGCTGATGGTCTTGCCATAGCCACCCATCGGGCTCTCAGTCTCTACCGGGGTCAGCTCTGTGACTTCGCCCTCGAACACCTCTTTGGTCTCGCGAATGCGCAGTCCAATGGAGCGGCGGAAATTCTCCATGAGCACCTCGGTCTTTTTGATCTCGTTGCTGAACACCTCGGAGCCGACCATCGGGCAGAACGGCACCTTGTTGCCCAGTTCCTGTGCTATGGCGAGGGCGATAGCGGTCTTGCCGGTGCCGGGCGGACCGGCCAGGAGCAAGGCACGGCCAGCCATCTTCTTCGATTTGATTAGGTCCACCACAATGCCGGCTGCCTCGCGGGCAGCCTTCTGGCCGACGAGGCCGGCGGCGCTCTGTATGGCCATGCCGGTCTCGTCCAGGCCGAGTCCCTTCACGTGGCTGTGGGCCGCAATGCGCTGGGTGCGCACGGTGCTCTTGACTTCCTCGATTTTCATGATGCCAATTAAATTCGAAAACCTTTAGGAGCTGTCGTTTCGTTGCCAATGCGAGAGCAAGTCAAGCAAATGTTGTTTATTGATCAAACAAATCGTATTAAATGAAACTTTTTGCCGCTGCGCACGCTTCTTTTTCTGTCACCAACACAACAACATTTGTGTTTTCTGGCATCTCACTATTTAACATTTAAATGTTGGTATTTGTTTGGTTTAGGCGCCCTAGGTAATTAAGGTCCAAATTCATCGGGGTTTTTGTTAAATCTATGTAGTTTTGCACAATAAATCGATTTTCGGCAGCAGAAAGTAGTCATATTGCTTAAAAAATGAAATAATTAAGAAATAAAATTTGTCTAGCAGTGCCAAATGAGTACAATAACATAATTTAAATTGAACAGCTGGTAAATATGGGCTGTAAATTCCCTACTTTACAGAGTTATAACAGAACTTGTGGATATATCGATATACATAATAGTGGTAATCGTTGTGAATATGTACCGGAAGAGGAAGAAATTTGAAAATAAAACCGATAATATGCAAATCATTCAAATACTTTAAAATAAATTAGAAACAACAATAAATATAGAATAAATAAAGCAATTTTTATATTTTTTCTGGACATCAAAATATCTAATGGAGGAAAACAACAAAAATGAAGTAGCAAGAAAAAATTAGGCGTTAATTTAACAAACATACAAATTAAAAATTTTTTTATAGGTATTAAACCAAACCTTGAATTCGGTTTATTTTCAAAGAGCAAAAAAATTAATTTCAAATTTCCTGATGCCTGGCTTTAAAAATGAGAATTGGCTAGAAGATAATCATGAACATAAAAAAAAAAGAAAATTATGTTTTCCTTAAATTGTAATTATTTTTTTTTTGTATTTAATATAATGAGAAAATCCAAGCTTCGATCTTAAACTTGATTTATTGATGTGGGAAACAAAGTTTACAAACCGGATCAATGTCTCGTTTAGGACCGAGATACGAACCGACAATTAATTTTTTTCGTGCTTGCCGGGCTTGTTTAACATATAAGAAAGACGATTATATTGTTTTCTCTTTATCTCTTTTGTACATATTTTATTTAAGGTGGTCGCTATACAATTCTATTACAAGTCTGGCAAGATGGGCGGACACGTGCACACCAAATGTTTGTCGCCGTAGGCATCGTCGATTCTTCCAACAGTGGGCCAAATTTTCGAATCGGGCTTAACAAACAGCTGTGTAAAAGAAAGAATTAACTTAACTGTATCCATGCAGACAGTAATAAATAATGCAACACTCACAGCTGGAAAGGCAGCCTGCTCCCGTGTGTAGGGACGGTTCCACTTGTCCGATATGACCTGGGCCTGTGTGTGTGGCGACATTTTCAGCGGATTGACGGCTTTGTCCATGCGTCCTTCCTCGATTTCGGCAATCTCTTCGCGAATCGATATCATCGCATCGCAAAAGCGATCCAACTCCTCCTTATCCTCGGATTCAGTGGGCTCGATCATCAGCGTGCCAGCCACTGGCCAGGACATAGTCGGAGCATGGAAACCGTAGTCCATTAGACGCTTGGCCACATCGACAGCCTCAATGTTCGCCGTCTTTTTAAGATCACGTATGTCGAGTATAAACTCGTGCGCCACCAGCTGCGAGTTCTCCGCCTTGTAGAGCGTTTTGTAATGCTGTTCCAAACGTTTGGACATGTAGTTGGCATTCAGAATGGCGACCTGGGTGGCTCTCTTCAGGCCACGACTGCCCATCAGCTTAATGTACGACCAGGAGATGGGCAGAATTGCCGAGCTGCCGAAGGGCGCTGCCGAGACGACACCGAAGCTGTGCTCCTCGCTGCTGAGGGGACTGATGACTGGGTGGCCGGGCAAATAGGGGGCCAGATGTGCCTTGACACCGATGGGACCCATTCCGGGACCACCGCCGCCATGGGGAATACAGAAGGTCTTGTGCAGATTCAGATGGGACACGTCGCTGCCGTAGTCACCGGGCCGGCACAGACCCACCTGGGCGTTCATATTGGCACCGTCCAGATACACCTGGCCGCCATGGTTGTGCACAAGCGTGCAGATGTCCGCAACGGTTTCCTCAAACACACCCATGGTGGAAGGATATGTGATCATTAGGCAGGACAGCTCGTGGGCATGCTCCGCGGCCTTGTCGCGCAGATGGGCCATGTCAATGGAACCGTTGGAAAGGATTCGAATGGGCTCCACCTGCAATCAAGAGTGCGCTAATTTTGCTATTGACGGATTCGACACCACGGAGTTACCTTCATGCCGGCCATCTGAGCTGAAGCTGGATTTGTGCCATGCGCCGAAATGGGAATCAGACAGATGTTGCGATGGCCCTCGTTCCGGTGCTCATGATAGCTTCTAATGGCGCGCAGGCCGGCGTACTCGCCCTGAGCGCCAGAGTTGGGCTGAAAAGATATTTTATCATAGCCGGTTATCTCGCACAGATCCTTTTCCAGCTCGTTGAACATTTGATGGTAGCCTTTCGCCTGCTCGACGGGTGCAAAGGGATGAATATCCGTAAAGTGGCGGAACGAGCAGGGCATCATCTCAGTCGTCGAATTGAGCTTCATGGTGCAGGAGCCGAGTGGAATCATGGAGTGTACCAGTGAAATGTCCTTGTTCTCCAGCTTTTTCATGTAGCGCACCATGCGGGATTCACTACACGGAAATTGTTCAATTAAATTCAGGATTCCTTTGGCATTTCGACTGGCGGCGCTTACCTGTGGTAGCTGTTGAAAATGGGATGCTGCAGGAATGGCGATGTGCGCAGAAACTTGGAGTTCTCAATGGAATTTTGGAGCACATCTTTGCGCGCCAGCAGCTCTTCCACCGTTTTGGGTGCCTTGAAGGACCACAGCAAATCGTTGATATCCGCTACACTAACCGTCTCATCCAGAGCCACGCCCACTGTGTCATCGGGCAGGTAACGCAGATTGATGCGCTTGTGCTCGGTGCGCTCCTTGAGATCATCCAGTGAGAGATCTGCCGAGAGCCTCACGTGCAGCGTATCGAAGAAGTTCTTGTTGATCACCTCGTGGCCGGCTTCGAGCAGACCCGTTTGCAGCGTCAGCGCAAAGTGGTGTATGCGATTGGCGATGGCCTTGAGGCCCTCCGGACCATGGTAAATGGCGTACATGGCCGACATATTGGCCAGCAGCGCCTGGGCCGTGCAAATGTTGCTTGTGGCCCTGTCCCGACGAATGTGCTGCTCCCGCGTCTGCAGCGCCAGACGATAGGCATCGTTGCCGTCCATGTCGCGAGTGACGCCAATCATGCGGCCGGGCATCAGACGCACCAGGTTCTGTTTACAGGCAAAGAAGCCGGCGTGGGGGCCGCCATAGCCCAGGGGCACGCCCAAGCGCTGGGAGGTGCCAATGGCAATGTCTGCCCCGAACTCGGCTGGCGGACGCAGCAGGGTGAGGGCCAGCAAATCGGTGGCCACCACCACTAGCGTCTGAGTGTTATGGTTAAAAGAACTGTTTAGAATAAATGATACGAAACGGGATCGTGAAGAGATCTTACGCCATTTTTGCGTGCAAGAGCTGCGATATTCTCGAAATCCTTGACGTCGCCATACGTATCTGGGTACTGCAACAGGATGCCAGCCAGCTCGCGGCTGGGCAGATCTGCCTGCTCGATGGGCCCCACAATAATCTCGAGCTCCAAGGCATCGGCGCGCGTCTGCACCACCGACAAGGTCTGTGGATGCACCTTGTTGGACAAGTAGAGCTTCCGGCGCTTGTTGTGCCGCGTTGCCAGGCACATGGCCTCCGCAGCAGCGGTGCCCTCGTCCAGCAGCGAGGCATTGGCCACATCCAGGCCGGTTAGCTCGGAGACAAGTGTTTGATAGTTGAGCAGCGATTCGAGGCGACCTTGGGCAATCTCCGGCTGATACGGCGTGTACTGTGTCGTCCATCCGGGATTCTCGAAAATGTTCCGGACTATCGTATGCGGTACATGGCAATTGTGGTAGCCCATGCCAATGTACGAGCGATACAGCTGATTCTTGAGCGAAATATCACGTATGCGCTTTATCAGCTCGTGCTCATCTGAAATGGGATCGAATGTAAAAATATTTTCAGCTAACCGCCAGTCAACGACTCGGCGTCTGTCGAAAATCAGCCGATAAGAGCGAACCGGCGGACCTATTGAACCGCTTATCGGTGAACGCTGCAACACACGACAGGGGGTCCCGAGCTGTCCTATGGCTATTTTGGTACATGTTTTTCACTACTTACTCAGAGGCCTGTCCAAGCTCAAGTCCCGGTTCAGTTGTATGCTTTTTGGCACGGCCTTTTCGGTAAGCTCCGCCAAAGACTGGGCAAGAAGATCATTAGAATCTGCGCTGGCGTGGTAACTTTGTGAGGTGGCTTACCTTAAAGCCCAGGGTATCTAACATGGCAACCACATCCGTTTTGCGTGGACCTATGTGACGACTGGGAAAATCCGATTTGGTGGGAAAGAGCACATCCTCGACAGGAACGGTGGCCAGACAGCGATTGTGCAACCTCAGAACCAGGTTGCAGCTACGTTTTATCACAAGGCGTTGCATATTTCTAGCAATTAAATCTATTCAATTATCAAGGTAACACGGTCTTCTCTCCCGGCACATCCACTCCACAAGACTGTCAACCAGCGACTGTTCGATTAGTCCGTTCGCTGAGGTTGCTAGAGCGCCGATCGGGCCTTATCAATAAAGATGCTGTCGATGGGAAGCGTACATATATACATACATATATATACATATATATATATTTGTTAAAGCCCCCCAATAAAAACTCTTAGCGTGCTGATTTTCACTGCGTAAATGCATTAAATGCATTACATATTTATTTATGATCTTTTGGTTTTTGTAATCAAATCAAAACATTACAACAATTTGTAACAAAAATATCTTACATCCAATATTTTGACAAATTTTCAACATTAACAAATAAATATTACAAAAGTTTCAACAACAAGAATGCCCATACAAAAACACAAAATCAACAATATAAACGTTTTTGCATATTTGTTTGGCTGTTTTTTTATGAACCGAAGCCGCAACTTTTCTTGCCTACTTATTTGTGAATCTTGCACGATTTGTTAACAATTGCATTTAACACATTTCTCTGCACTTGTTTTGTACGCGCATTTAAGATATGAATATTGCTTGTCGCAGCCAACGGACTGAAACATATCCATATATATAGGTATATATGTATATATAAATCAACTCGTTTGCATCATCATAAAATTTTTCTAATTGTTTTGATTAACTTTTTGTTTCTTTGCTTGGTGTAGTAATAATTTTTGAAGCCATTTGCATTTTGTTTCGTTTGCTTATTGTTAGCCATTTTTGAACTCGCTTTCGCATAATTGAAATTCTCGAACTGCAATTGGTATGCAGGTATAATAAGTTAATATATAATTGCAATATAATTAAACGTTTGTATATTCAGTGTGTACATATATATATAACTATTGTTAACGGCTCTTGTTTGTCAGTCAAAAACATCTTGAACAACGTCTCAACCAATTACTATGCCATTATTCTGTTTATTTTGTTTTTGTTTTTCATTTAAAATATATTACTTAATTGAAACTTTAAGAAGAAATATAATTTAATTGCGTTGATGCAGTGTTATCAGTTTGATATAACGTTAAAAAGATTCATAGCTATAGCTTTTAAATGGTAAGTATTTAAATATTCCGAATTTTGAATACTTGTATAGTAGGTATATAGTATTTTAGTGTATAAAAATCGCGTTTTTATGTTTCTATGATCAGTTACGTTCATTGGTGCCTTGAATGTAGATGAGGTAATTGCAATTCGCAAGAAGCCAGAATGGTTTGGTGCAAGAGTTCTCTTAAAGTTCCGAAGTGTATATAATATATAGATATAATAGGTAATATTTGTAGATAAAGGTGCCCCTTGCCCCATGTGGCTCTACGAATGTTTCTGAGTATATATGTAAAACCGTGGCCTATTATACTTGTAATTTATATATGTATATTGCTTGAGGGTCTTCAACGTTTTCCTTTTGTTTTCTTCTAATTGCAACGAGTTAATTTGTAAGCATAAAGTAATTGTTAGTTTGAGCTTGAGCTATATGCCTAGAATGTGACATGTTTATGTTAGGGAATGACAACCTTTGTGTGATGGAGGATCACCTACGGCTTATCTGGGTCGCTCTTTGGAGCACCCGAGCCGTAAGTTGAGCTGAATCCACTCTTGTACTGATACTGACCCAGTAGGGTGCTGCTTGAGCTGCCCAGGCCACCGGGCAGGCTGCTGACCACAGGCTCTCGCAGTGTGAATGACATCATGGGATTATAAACACCAGTGGAATATGAGTGCGAACTGGAGCTCAGGCTCGAAACGCCAGAGCTGGTTACAGGATCGCTCAAGCGACTGGTAAATGAACTACTGAAATTGTAGGGCGCAAAAGCCGATGTCGATGCGGATGTGGATGCTGTTGTGGCAGAAGCGTGGCTACTTGGTACCGAAGTCTGACCGAAAGCAGCTGAATGTGGGATGGCTGTGCTCATGCTGGTGGCGAGAATGTTTTCACAGCTGCTGCGTAAGCGCAGGTCCGCTGCAGTGCCGCCTGGAGAGGCGCCCAGCTGAGGAGCTAAAGTGCTGCTGATGCTGCTGGACGCTGGCGCTTCGCTAGCTGTGTGAGTGGTGAGATATGAGTAGTTGCTGCTGCTGCCCGCGTAGCTGCGGGACATGGGCGAGTAACTGCTAGTGGTGGCCACGTCAAGCAGGGGCTCGCGGCTGTACTTGTGGGCACTCAGAGAGCCGGGAAGGTCGGTGTAGCTCTTGGTGGTTGCCGATGGAGAGACAGCGGGTGAACGACTTGATGGACGCGACGGTGTTTGCCTCTCGATTTGCTTCTCCGTCAGAAAGCGATCGTAGAAGGTCGAGGTGACGGTGGTGTGGCGGATCTCTAGCTTGGCTGGCTGATAGACGGGCGTATTGGAGCGCGTTGGCTTGATCGGGTCATAGGGCTGGCGGTAGGGCGATATGGGCCTAGGAAAACTGTCGACGGTCGGGTTTGTTGTTGTTGTTGTTGTTGTTGTGTTGTAACGTGTGCCTGTTGTTCTGGACTCGTACGGCGAACTCAACGGCGACTTGCAAGCCGAGCGTCTGTCATCAGCGTACTTGGCGCATGTTTCTTCTAGTTGTCTATCTACTTTGTGAAACTTAGTTAAACTACTGCAGCTACTTAGTTCGCTACGATTATCGGCAAAATAATTTGGCAACATATTATCACGTCTTACCCTACTACTTTCGCGCTCCTCTAGCTCCTCCGCCTCCCGGCGGCGACGCGGCGACAGCTCCCTGCTAATATCCCTGTGCGAACGATGATGCGGCGGACTGGCTGCACGCAACGGGCTGCCCGTGCGCAGCGATTCCACGGATCCCAGCGACCGATGCTCCGAGCTGATGCGAATGGCAGGTGTGAATTCGCTGCAGCGCTGCGTTCCACGGCCTCGACTCTCGCTCCGGCTGTGCGTCAAGTCCTCGGTTGAACTCTTTTTGCTGGCAAAGTGCAATGAGTCCGAGAACAAAGAGTCAATATAGCGCTGGCATTTCTCCTTCTGATAGGACTTCTCCTCGCACAAGCTGTCAATTGACTTGATGCTGTTCTTGATGGAGCTCAGGCGCTCGTTGATATTATCTCCAGTGCGCAGCGGCACGCCCGTGTGGGTTCCCGTGCGGGTGATGGGCGATGTTTCCTTGGGGTAAAACGATTGATAAGTATTTGATGGATACTTAGAAATGGATCTTTGCAGTTGTAGGCGTTGTCATTAATCACTCACCCGCATTAGGCGACTGCCTAGGGCGTCGAGGCCCTCGGAGCTTGTAGCCGCGGCCGCTGCGCTGCTGCTGTAGCTGCGACTAGCTGACGCTGACGGCTGATCTGCAAGAGTCTTCTTAAGAATACGTTGGAGAATTTTAGTATTCTCCTCCATAAAATTTAAAACATCAGTTGTGTTGCCCACCATTCTTTCGCTGGCCTGACTCTGACCCTGGCCCTGTCGTGACTTCGGCCTCCACGAGTCCTCGTAATAGTCGTCGTCCTCATCACGAAAACGAATGACCTTGGGGCTGGTTGGCCGATACGGGGTCGTCTCTTCACGCCGATAGTCCCGATACTCTTCGGTGTCATCTCGTCGCATTGCTGATTTGGGCGTTGTGGGCGCTTGGCGCCGGGGACTTTGCTCGCGGGACTTGGCCGCTTTGAACTCCTCGTAGGACAGCGAGGGTGAAATCACATCCTTGAGTTTTTGATTGAATTCTTTGTAGTCTTTTTGGGTCTTGAAATCAAACCGTTGGTCCTTTTCTAGTGCACGTATACGTTCATCCAGTTCTTCGGCAGTGGGTGGCTCCGGCTTGCTAGGCGAATAGACCATGCGCTCGAGGCTGTGCACCGGAGTCTTGGGAATCTGATCGTCCAGCATTTTCTTCCGTTTCATGTCATCGATGGTGGGCGATCGAGATCGTGACTTGTGGCGCGACGGCGACTTCAATTTCTCGTCCAGGAGTCGTATGCGATGTTCTAGCTCACCGGTTGTGGGTATTTCGCTGTCGTCTGGACTTGGATCGAGCAGCATTTCAAGCGGATGAATAGGCGGCTTTTTATTGGGGTCATTCTTGCGCTTAGCCAGATTGTCTTTGGACTTGGAGCGCACCAAATCGAGTACGCGATACTTGTATTCCAAATCATCAGAGATGGGCAAATCATCCTTATGCGGCTTACGACGTACCGGAGATGTGTAAGGGCTCTTCTTGCTGACGGTGCGCGATGGTGATGTGTGCGGCGTCTTCTGGCCCTGGCGCGTTGGGGAAGTGTAAGGCGACATCTTTTCCTTGCGTGAAGGCGAAACATATGGTGACTTGGTTGCTGTCTTGCGAACGGGGGAAGTGTAAGGCGATTTTGTAGTCACTTTGCGTGCTGGACTGCGTGACCGTTCGACGTCTGGGGAATTCTCTTCTGCCGCAGGCACATCATCATCTAAGCCTTTGCCCTCGCAAAGCTCAATGTACTTGTTAAGATCTTTTTCGTGCGATAGCGAGTACTGCAGCTTAATCTTGCGTTCGATTTCACTCAGCCTTTGCTCGACGTCAATCTTCTCTACATCCTCGAGGAGTTTTATTTGACGCTCCAGCGATCGAAAGCGCGCCTCTAGCTCTTTTGTGGAAGGCAGATAGACTGTTTTGCGTTTCAAGTGATGCTTTACTGGATTCGGACCCCAGTCATAGTTCTGCTCATTTTCGACTGTATTTTCTTCCTTCTGTTCGGCTGTTGGTGGTGCCTGCTCTGTCCTGACACTAGTAAAGTCCTCAATTTCTTTGGTCAGATCGGATATGGCTTGTGCCTGCTCAATCTGCTCAGTAGATGGTTTGCTCTCAGCTCGAACCAATTTGCCATCCTTCGATTTGACGAGATTGCGATCATTTAGTTGCTTTTCGAGTGCTTGGAAAAGTCCCTCCAGCTCCTCGGTATTGGCTCTGGTCAAGCGGCGAACCTTTAATGCTTTTGGTTCATTGTCCATTAAAAGTACCACGGTTTTGTTATTGGCATCCACAGGGCCAATGTCACTGGCATTGATAACATGACTAACTTCTGACTCTTTGGTTGATTCGCCGCCTGATGTTGACTTTTCTTCAACGGCATCCGCTTTCTCAACATCTGCCTTAAGAGGTTCAACTTGAGCTGAGTTTGTTGGCGTTTTTTCCGGGTCAGTTGGAGGAGCAGTTTCCTTGTCCGCTTTGTCTTCTCCTGTGACAGAGTTGGCATCAACTTTTAGTTCTTCTTTGGTGGCTTCTTCTATTTCGGCCTCTTTGTTACGAGTCTGGGCTTTTTCTTCGTTTTGCAAGGTTTTTGTTTCCTTGACCGTCTCAGGCTCAGCACTAACTGCCGATTGCAATGTGTCCTCCTCCAGCTTTTCGGCATCGTCACTCTTCACGCTCTGATTATGGGTATCTTTTTCCTGCTTTTTACAAGCCTCACTCTCTTCTTCTTGTTCGCAAGCCAGTAGCAGCACATCCTCGGTGATCAACTCTGAATCTGGCATTGTTGTTCCATTTCTGGCACGCTCTTCAATAAGTTGTTGTTCCAGTTGCTCCAACCGTCGCCTCAAATCATCTGTGGTGGGTTCTGCTTGAGTCTTTCTGTGCTCGCTCTCTTTGTTGAGCAGCATTTTAATATTAATGCTTATGTTAATGGGCTTGTCCGACTCCTCTAGCTCACTGATGTTTTGCGTGTAGCGCACAAGCTCTTTGCCCGTCTCGGTTTCAGTGCTGAGGCGCCGTGGCGAACAGCTGTGATCGTGATTGGGTGGTGCCTTTGCCTGTTCTTGTTTTTCCTTTGCACGAACAGCTTCCAACAACTTAAGACTGTTCTCACTGAGTTGCTTCTCTAGGGCTAGGACGCGCTGTTCCAGTTGTGCCTCCGCTTGGTGCGAAGTACTCGGTTTCTCGTCATAGTTGACCGTCCTCGATGCAACTTCGGAATCACTTGCACAGCGCTGCTTGTAGAATTTCTTGTACAATTTCTTTTCCAGGAATTGTAAACGATTTTCCAGATCGGCCCTTGAAGGCAAATCGGAGAAACGACGAACCATTCGCTGCGCTTGCCAGGGTTCGTAATTTCCCGATCTGTAGTAAGCGGTGTTTGCAGGTGCTTCCGAGGTCTCATCGCCCATTGGCGTGGGTCGCTGTTGCAGCTGTCGTTGTTGCTGTTGTTGTTGCTGTTGTTGTTGGCGTTTTCGTTGAGGATTTATTTCGCTGGGCTTTAAATTTTCCTCACCTGGTGATTGCCCTTGGATTTTGCTTTGCAGCTCTTCAATGAAGGCGCGCTGTTGACGCTGCCCGGGATCGATGATAATCCTGTGCTCGGCTGGTGGTAGCGGTGGGGCTTCGGGTATATGTGCCTCGATGGCCACGTCTACATGATGAGGAGGCGACTTGATCTTTGGCTTTTGGGTCGCTTCAGTTTCTTTTTTATCTTTAACATGTAGCGCTTCGTAGCGGCTTTCCAAATCTTCAGTAGTGGGTGGTTGTTTTTTGGTTGGCTTATCCTTTTCCTCAGAATCACCCAACTCTGCGATTACCTCCTGTTCGATGCGTTCTAATGCCTCGTTAACCGTTTCGTTTTGGCTGATTTGATTTTTGCTACTCATGCGACGCTTTAGTCTTTCATATCGTTTTTCGAGATCCTCCATAGAGGGAGGTTCGGAGGCTCGCCTTTTAGTTGTCTCTTTTAGTTGAGGTTCCTCTGGCTGTTTAGCTGTAGCATCTAATTCTATTTCAGATTTGGCAGTGAGTTTCTCGTCTGTTTCGGTATCGTCAGATAGAAGTGGCTCTTTGGTCTCTAAGCGATTGTTAGCTGCCTTGCACTTGGCCTCAAAAGCTTTGCGTTTCTCAGTTGTGGCTTCTGTAACTTCAGTTGCCTGTTCTTCGAGCGCACTTGTCGGCTTATCTTTATCTTTATCTTTATCTTTAACAAGCTCCCCATCATCAGGTTGCTTCCTTTCTTCCGACTTTATTTCTTTTGCTTTAGACGAACTGGCCTTTTCAGCTTCAATTACTGACTCTACGTTGGTGGTACTTAGCTGTTTCTCCAAGGCATTAAAACGTTTCTCGAGCTCCTCTGTGGAGGGTGGTGATTTACGCTTGACAACCTCATCTTTTTTCTCTTCTGTATTTGATGAGGTCTTGTTCATTACAGGTGGCTCTTTTTCGCTTTGAGGTCCAGGTTTTTCGCTTGTTGGGGTTAATGGTTTCTCCTCGTCTGGTTTGACTTCATTTTCTTTGGTTTCTTGCCGGTTTTCTTGGGAACTTTCTTGATGATTCGCATCGTTTGTTTTTGTTTTTTCGTTTTCAACCGTTTTAGTTGTTGCTTCCTCATTTAGGGAACTTTTCCCTGTCTTTGCTGTTGTCTCAGATATATTGATTTTCTGCTTTTCATTACTGTCCAGCTCCCCATCAGGTGGCTTTTTTATTGCTTTGACTGGGCTGTTTTTTTGTATACTTATCTTTCGCTCCAAAGCATTAAAGCGGTCTTCGAGTTCGGCTGTTGAAGGCAGTTTCTTAAGGCGTGGTCGTTCCGATTCCTGTTGACTTTCAGTTTCCTTTTTACCGGCTGTTTCGTTTAGATTGGCAGGTTCACTTTCATCCGTCTCCGGTTTCTCAGATTTATGTAGTTTGCTAGTTTTTTCACTTTCATTTCCCTCTTTTGAGCTGCTGCCGCTTCGCTGTTCCTGATCCGTAAGCTCCACGGGTGCCTTGGGATTTGATTCACTGGAACTCATTTGTTTGGTTAAGGCATTGAAACGTATTTCGAGATCAGCTGTAGAGGGTATACGTTCGGTATTTACTTCCACCTCCTCTAAACGCTGTTTCTCAGCACTGAGCTGCTTTTCCAGCGAATTGTATCGCTCTTCCAGCGCAGCCGTGGTCGGTATGTACTTTGGGCACTCCACTTTATCACTTGGCCGATTGGGTTTCTCTAGACTGAGCCGTCGCTCTAGCTCCTGGAAGCGTTCCTCCAGCTCAATCGTCGAGGATCTTGTCAACGTTTTACGTCTGGGATCCCGACGTTTACGGCTGGCAGTACTCACTGTCGCAGGCACTGGCGCCTTGGGGGCTTCTATCGTCATGTTCAGCAGCTCTTTGTAGTCGTCCTTGTTTTCGCCAGGAATGTTGTCGTCCCGTATTTGAGGCGTTTCTAGGCGTTCTAGTGGGGATTCGGAACGCAACTCAAGAGGCACGGTCTTTGCTGCATGTCCAGCATTTTGGCCTTCTACCAGTGCCCGCTGCTCCTCCTTGGCAGTCGTCTCATCCGAATCATCCGCGCTTAAGGAATATGAAAGCTCCAGTCGCTTGGGACGCTCTACGCTATTGACGCGCTCAAAATACTGATTGGTAACGCCATCATCACTAACGTCGAACCGCCTCGAAGTGCCTTCCTCTTTTAGCTCCAAGCTCTGTAAAGGGTCAACGGCATCTGCGCTACATCGTTGAGTGGCCGACTCTGTATCTGACATAACATAAACTGGCTTGGGCGTAGGCAGTGGACTTATGCTGGTCGTGCTTAGGTAGCCGGCAATGTCAGGAAGTGGAGACAGCTGCGTAATGCTAGAAATTTGAAGAGCACCGATGTCCACTTGCAGCGGTTCCACTTTGCTGGAGGCCAGGTCACCAGCTGCCTGGGACCAATCCAAGTCGCGGTCGTAGCCAAAACGATCGCTTTCAGTGGCACTATCCTCCTCCTCTTTGGATACCGGCTCCTTCTCATCGCCGCTGTCAGTTCCCATGAGCATGAACGGAATTTCGTGGGTACTGGGCGCCCAGGACTTGGGTCGCCGGCGCTCAAGAGTTGGTTCTAGTGATGCGGCAGCCAGTTTCGGTTTTTCTTTGAGCTTGCGTGCCAGCCTAGCCTTGCGTTTGGGACTCTGCTCCATGGACTTGGGATCATCGTCATCACACAGACTTGTGTCCGTGCTGGAGCCATCTTTGCCGTCTGCTTCCTGTTCGCCATCGCTGTCCTCGCTATACGAGGAGCTATCGCTCTTGCCCAACCGCGAACGCAACTTCTGCGACTTGACCGGATTGCCATCAGAGCCTTCGCGCAACATGGCCGCGCGATCGGCTTTGATCTCCTTCCACGTTAGGCTGTCGCGTCGTTGCCGTGTGGCGTCCGTGTCCCGCCAGTGCAGCGTCTCTCCGCGCCGTAACTGCCTTTCCGCTGCCGCTGGCATCTTGGTGTGAAGCACCGCAGGAAGCGACGGCTTCCGTGCCGGCGGTATGGCACCCAAAGGTGCTCCCACACGTTTGCCTTTATTGGTGACAATGGCTGGACGGCCTAGAAGCAACTGATTAACCGGCAACTGATTGGCAGACGTTTGGCGCGCCGCAGTCGCTGTGGAGCAGGCGGTTGTCAAGATGACGTGCGCCTGCTTCTGACGCTCGCGCAGGCGATCATACTGCTTCTTGAGCAACGAGATGTCCAGTGCCAGGCGATCCTTCTGCTCTGAATGCGGCTTGCCTGTCCCAGGAGCACCGGTACCCACTGAGCCGCGTCTGCCCCAGTTCAAGCCCCACATGGTGGTCACGGCCAGACGTGACTCGTCATCGGAATGCGCATCCTCGTCGTCATAATAGAATCTGCAAGGTAAACGCAATTGGAAACGGCTGCTAAAACATATTCAGTTTTGCGCTTACTGCAATCCCTGCTTGTTCCCCAGTGGTGCAATGTTGTACAGATGCTTGTCCCTCAGCTGCTTGACATCGGCTATTGGTCCCAGCTGCACCACCTTCTCAATGAGCCCGTTGGAGTCGATGAGATGTCCATTGAGCAGCTCGTTGGAAAAGGAGCCCATTTTGCCATAGAAGTCATCTGCAGTACGTGCATTCAACACGCGCCTGTAAAACCGGAAAAGAAAAAAATCAATTAATGTTTGAATTGCTCATCATTAAGCATTACTTTGTTTTAAAAGCCCTGTTCCTATATTTTTCCTGAAAATCTGATATTCTTGCAGTAGCCTCAATATATAGTTATGGCACTAATTGTGTAATTGTGTCAATATTATCATGGCCGTCTGTCTGTTTTTATACTCGGTCACGAAGTGAAACTAGTATATTGGTTTTGTGCAATGTCCGTCTTGCTGTTCGTCGGTCCGTCTGTCCGTCTGCCCGTATGAACGCAATTTTATTTGCCGCTATTAAAGCTAGAGACTTGAAATTTTGGATATAAATTCTTGTGTATCCGCGTCAGATGAAGTGTTAGGGATTTTGGGGTGCGCCCACTGGGGGCGTGGCAAACCGATAACACTTTAAATCGCACATCGATAAAGTCCACAATTTTAAAGCTAAGGTGCTCAAATTCGATGTGTAGATAGCTGGTGACCTCCCCAAAAGATTGCAACCTCGATATCCTGGCCACGCCCACTAGAGCGCCCCCAAGCGTCCCGCCCTAAAAACCGGAAATGGCTATATCTGCCACAGTTTTTGAGCTAGAGTCCTCCAAACGTTAAAAAATTGGTTAGCCACGCGGGAGAGTCTCGCTCCTGTAATCGCAAAAACTGATATACCCGACACCTCCAATTGATAACATGTGTATATTTCCTTCAATTTGAAAGATAGAGTCACAAAATTTGGCATGTAGATAGCTGGGGACCTCCCCCAAAGATTGCGATCCTGATATCCCGGCTACGCCTACTAGAACACCTCTCCAACCACCTCATCCCCACGAATCGCGAAATTTAAAGGTAGATTTCTGGCTACCACTAAAATAACAATAACAATTAAGACCGTGAACGAATATAGCGCAGTCGGTAACTTGTTTGTTGATGTCTTGATTCTTCAGATATATATTGTATAATACACAAGTTGTTTCAGCAAACAGATATTTAAGCTGAAAATTACAGCACACAAGTTGTTTCAACAAACAGGAAAATTGCATTTACCAAACGGAAAACTTTTGGCAAATGGCAGCCTTGCGACAGCCACAAGCCTTGACACAAATTTGGCGTGCGGGTCACGAGAAAACAGACGCCGATGCCAAAATTGGCGCCCCCAAGGTTCGCCCGTTTTCTCTATACTCACTCTTCAAGCAGACTCCAGAGAACTAGGGCCGTGCGGAGGAGCACATCGCTGCCCTCGATGAGCACCAGATCCCATACACGAAGCACACAGGACATGGGCAGGCAGGTGCAGAACATGGTGAGGAACCACTGCATGGTGAACACGTTGGTGAGTGGCGGTTCGTAGGCGTTCTCCATGGGTCCCTGCAGCCTCTGCAGGTGCTTGGCCAAACGCGGCAGCTTTGTTTGCATTAGTTCTCGAAAGACGCCCATGTCCGCTTGCAGGCCGCCCATAGAGCCATAGAAATAGCCCGTTGGCAGCACGCCCTCTACCAAATATATCATGACCTTCATGGACTCCTCCTCCTCCTTGTCCATTACTTGCAGTATCAACGCGCCCAGCATGTTGAAGCCCTGTGACGTGAAAGCGGCTGTCAGCAATTTTAAAATTAACGAATGTTGAGGCACTTACTTGGCAGTAGCCCACCTCGGGATTGTATCGCGCATAGCCGAGGAGAATGCGCTTGAGCTTCGCCTGATTGATGGAGCCTGCAGGGCCCGTGCATAAATTGGAGCCCGTGCGATGGAGATCCTGGCAAGAAGCAGCTGGTTAAAACTGGTTCGAGCTGACAAGAGCTAAGAGCCTTACCTTGACAATCTGAATGCCCAGCTCCTCATCGTCTTCACGCCACTCCTCGCAGAAGCATTTCTCGCGCTGCTTCGCCCAGTCCACATTCTTCGACTTCAGGTACTTATCCGCCAAGGACAGCCACAACTGTGGGACCAAGGCATGAGCATAATCAAAAAACCAAAGCACATTGCCAGCTCTCATTTACCTTGCGCCGGAACTCTGGCGGCGTTCCTCCAGGCAGACGAGCCACCAATTTCATGGCATGCAGCCATTGATTATAATCCGAGGCAGCATCGTCTGCGACGTCGGCGGTGCTCGCCGGCGAGGAGCCCAGCATGTTGTTGTTGTTGCGACTGCGGCTGAGGGCCTTGCAGTAGCTGTTGCCGCTGCTGTTGTTGTTGTTGCTGGTGGTGCTAGTGGGCGAGGTTAGGCTGACTTTCGGTGGCGGTGGTGAGAGACTAAAGCGCATTTTAGGCTGTGCATCGTCTGCAAAAGTTGCCAGTTAAAAAACAAATGTAATTAGCTACATTTCATTAAACAATATAATTGTATGTTTCTATGTATGTCGTTTATAATTAAAACTTTGGTTTCTTTGGCTAGATCCGTGTATTTCGACTTACAATATCCGTGCAGTATGCAAACTTTACCGAAGAATATTTATAGATAATTTAAAACATTTCGTATGGAATATAAATATGTGTTGTTTCGGTTTTTAAAGAGCACGCGCAAAAGAGAAGAAGAAAAAATACAAAAGAATATATTTATATAAATATATATAACAGTATTAGACACTTGATCAGTAAAACTTTTGAGCCCCCAAGGCAATGAGAACGAAATGTCAACAATGAGCGAAATCTGGAAAGCAAGCTGGATGGAAATTCAAAAAAGAACTCGCCACATACAACAAACTACATGCAATGGCAAATGCGATTTGCGAGCGACCTTTGTGCTACACTGTGATAGAATATGCTACAATGAGAACGTCAAACATCATAAGCCACTTTCAGCTGCGAAACGTGCGGCTTCAGCTGCTGCTGCTGCTGCTGCTGCTATCTTTAGATGGCTTTTATGTGAGACTGACCATGATATTTTTACTGCTACCATGTGTGCGTGTGTGTGGGTGTGTGGGTGTGTGTGTGTGGGAGTTTCCAAGCGATAAGTGTGCACAGTCAGTGGGTGGACTGCATGGATATGTGTATGTATGTGTACGCATGTATCGATGTATGTGCGCCGACTGCTGACAGTTTAACATGTCGCATGTGGTGGCAAGTACTTAGTTATTTGCTCTTGGTCTTGCAACAGATTCAGGACACTTGATACGGTGACATTTTGTTATGAAAACTAAATTCACTTGAGTTGGTTTTATCTGCGCATTGAAGCGCATAAATCTTCACTCAGTTATAGCCGCTGTTGCCGGTTGTTTTTCTTCTACACAGGCATAATCTGACACGCGTCAACGGTCAAGTTGTTAAAAGGAATTGTGGTGTTCAGAGTCAATGATAGCTGCAAAGATGAATTCTGCTTCAGATGTTATTTTCCCCCTATTTATTATACTGAACAAATATTCAATCGATACATCGCCTTTTTGATTTGCACTTTACGGCCGGTAATTTGATTCCCGCGCTGTTCGCTGGATTTTATTAGCTGCAAACGGTTTGGGTGAGGCAATATAAATATATATATATATATACTTTTTCTTTTGGCTCCAAAACGTGAGCTTAATTTAAATGCAGAGCAGAGTTCAAGTATTAATTTTAAAATTTAGAAGTCTTTTAACTTCTTGATGCGGTACTGCAATGGGTAAATATACGAATTTACAATATTGCCAATAAATACCAAAATTGAGATTAAAAATGTTGTTTTACTCTTTTACCGAAAAAACTGCTAGCAATAGTAGAAATCACAAATTTATAACGGTCACTACTAAATGCATAGATATCATTTATATTTTAGCACTAGGAAATTCCGTTGAAACAAGTGAGAAGGTTCTAGTTGGGAGCGCCAGACTAGGAGATACCCTGAACTCTGAGACATACATACAGAAATTCACACATACACATACACAAAAGCAGGTCTTTAGTTATTGAAAAAAATGATAAACTTGATCAGAAATTCTATAGTCGAAGAGTTTAGGTCTCTTGCTTGGACATACAGACGGACATATCAAGACATGTCGTTCTAATCAAAAAATATATATACTTTATTGGGTTTCAAATGCTTCGGCCTGTTACAAAAATATGCAGAAACCCTTTCAGGATATAAAAAGATTCTATTTTTCATTCATTTTTACAAAAGTGATGTCAAGAAATTTTTTTTATATTTTTATACAAGAATATAGAACATACGTATTATGTCCTTCAAATAGAAATCTGACAAAAGATATATGTTATTTGGCATTCTGTTTGAAAGAAGTCAACGAAAGGTTGGTGAAGCCGTGCTATGCCCGAAACATAAAGTCCTTGGCCATCACGTGGATTGGCAATCTCAGTGGTGCGCAACGCTTGCGAAACTCAAGGAAATGTTCATGCTGATTTTGTTTTTATATAAAACCTCACATGTTTATAAATGTGTCTTTACGAACTCGAACGGCTTTAAAGGCTTTAAAATTGATAATATTGATTTTTTTGGGTTCCATACTTATGTATGTATCAATTAATTATAATATTGAATTGAAAACTGAATTTACCATCTAGTTACATATTAAGTACCGTTTGCAAATTAAGTAAATTTAAATTTTATAAAAATCAAGAATACATGCACTTTCTTAAGATAAGTAATTAAGTGTACAGCAAAAAATAATTATAAAAAGTTAATTGAAAATTTCAAAGTAGTCAACAAAAAAGTAAAGCCGACCATGGCTCAAATTAAAGCTCTCAAGTCTTGCTCCGCTGTTAAGTCCTGAAACAATGCTGGGGGCAACATTAAGAATGTTGCGAACCGTGTTTACATAATGAACCATACATACGTAAAATTTTATATACTTATGTATATATTATGTATGTATTGTATATTATGTATGTATATTGTATTGTATGTATTACATAGGCTGTTTTTAGATGATAAAATGAGATAAATAAAATGATAAAATGGAAATTTTCGTCAGTATTTGCTAAAATGAGTGCGAAAATAAAGCAAACAAAGATAGACAAATATTTTTGTTTACGAGGAACTCTCGGGAATGCGTATAACAAGAGCGAACTCAAGATTCTGCGTTAGACGTTGACGACAAGCAAACAACAGACAAATGGCTAATAAATTACTAATTGCACAAACACTTATGTAATGGGCCTCAAACATTGCGGCGTACAAATTAAGTGAGGCTCACAAAACAATTTTATGACCAGCGATGGAACCAACTCCTTTCCTCTCCCTCTTCAAGGGGCGGTAGATATATATGCATGTTACAAGGCACACTTATATAACAATGGCTGGAAAAAAAACGCAGAGATACGAGAATAGGATAGTTTTGTTCTGGCGCGCGTAATTATTTTAAATGCACTATAAAGTGACAGGATACGGACAGTGTGTGTGTGTGTGTGTGTGTGTGCATGTCAAGGTTGTGCCAGGCAGTTTGGACAAGCGCTTGACTAGGCCTTGACCAAATCTGAACTCCAAGGCACATCACGTTTGTGTGTGTGTGTGCTTATGTGTTTATATTTGGCCAGCCAAGTGCGAAAACGCAGTACGCGACATTTGGTTTAATGGCCGTACATTTGGTATCTACTTAGATAAAGAAAAAGAAATCCGACCGCAACCACAGCTGTGTCATAACGAGCCAATTGGGGAAGCGCGCACACAAGCACTTACCCTTTGGGAATGCCTCTCCGCCTGAGCAGCGACACTTTGTCTGGCAGCGATACCAGTTGACTTGGTAATTCCCGTTTCCTTTTCCCCAGCACAAACTGTGGCTGAATCTTTAAAGCCAATGCGCCAGCACGTTCAATGCAATTGGCGTCAATTAAAGTTTCAATCGGTTGCTTTTGACCAGATAGACGGATAGAGAGAGGGATACGAGTGACGATTACATAATAAATGGTATGCTGCACAGTACATTAACCCATCATTAAACATCATTGATTATATCGCTGCCATTGCAATTTGCTTCGCCATCACGCGGCACAGACAAACATTTTAAAGGCCGAATAAGCTGTTTTTTGAACACCATTGTACCCACACACATACACAAACACATGCACATATATATGTTTGTACGCTGCGCTGTTTTGATGTATTCTGTTACTGCCACTTGACAGCCATTGTTGTCCTGCTTCGGAAGCGACTCCATTTTTTAATGGCTCCCCAAAGTACGCTGGCACTTTGCTCATATTTTCTCTTATTTTCTATACTCAATCTTACCCTGTAGTAGATGAATTTTCCAAGTGCCAAGACATTTATACAACTGTACAACGAGAATGAACGTAGTGTTTGTCTTAGCCGATACTTATAAAAAAATATTTAAAATAAACTGTTGTACAACTTTCTTTTCTTGAAAATAATCATAAGCAATAGGCCATCTGATCAGCTGTCTGCTGTTAGCAAATTCTGTAGCGCATTCTAAGCGAGCCAATCAATTTATTTCAAGTGAACGCCTGTCAATTTTAATAACCTTCACATTAAATTTAAGCTTTTGGGAATTTTTTTATACCCTAAAGCTTTTGAAAATGGGTAATATATGGTATAATGGTTTCGTGCAAATGTATGTAACAGGCAGAAGATAGCATAAGTTGATTTACCCATTTGATTTTAAAACATGGTTTTGTTTGAGACTATAAGAGCTAGACCTGCCAAATCTCATTATGTTCTCGTAAGAGATACACAGATTTATATATCAGATTCTGAAACCTCTCTCCAATCGCCCTAAAAATAAAAAAAAAACCGAATTCAAATACTACAGACTTGCTCTTTGCTCTCATTAGGTTCTGAATCTTTCATAAAGATCATAATTTTAGTTTAGAAGGGTATTCGCGACATCAGTTTTTATATTGAGGACCAGGCGCAGCCACTGAGTAAGGTGCACAGATTGCGGCGTGCGCGTGTTTGTGTATGTGTGTGTTTGCATGTGTATCTATATATTAATGAAAGGGGGTTGAAATGTTTGTAACAATAATCGGGCGCTCCCGACTAGAGCATTCTTACTTCTTTTTTTTTTGCCCTGACCCTCGGCATTTCAAGTTTACACAACCAGATTCTGTTTTGCGCGTTTTGCATATAAAAATGCCCGAAATTGCACAAAAATCATCTGCTTTTTTATTGTTGTTGTTCGTGTGCGGCCCACGAGGCAAGTAATAAAAGGGCGAGAACCAAGAAAATGCGTCAGAAAATAAAACGCGTGTATTTTGATAAGGGCTCATTCTGCAAAGCTGTTTTTGGCAGATTAAGTTTTTTTTTTTAGATTTCATTGTGATTACATTTTAAAAATTTAAGACCTTATCTCTCCGATTGTGGTACGAACTGTAGGTGTACGAATAATAATTCTATTTAAATAACAATTATTGCAGGCATCATTGTATTCTTAAGTAGTCCTACATTGATCGTCAAACGACAAAACAAAGTTTAATTAGAGGTCAGATAAGTGTTGCATGTTCAAAATACATACATTTTTGTGAAAGGTGAAAATAACAGTCTTCCCTAATGTTAAATAAGTGTTTAAGAAAACTGTGTAATATAAATGTTCAAGGGTCAACATTGCATTAAATATTAAGTCAAGTTAAAAGCATTTAACTTTAAGTATCGCAATTTAGTTAAACACTACCTTTTCTGTCCCACTCATAAATCCGTATAAAGAGGCGCGTGGGTGTTTTAAAACGCTTGTGGATAGAGAACCTTTTCTGACGCAGTTTGTCCCTGATTCAAGAGTAATTAAAAATTAATGAGAAAACGCTGGAGGTGTGAAAATCAACGTCAAACACATCATCACAAAAAAAAAAAAAAAAAAAAAAAAAAAAAACCAGAATATAATACAGCTGCAGCAGTTGCTTAGACAAAGATAAATCGACTATGCGTCAATAATGAGAACCAGCTAACAGGAATAATAACAATAACAATAACAATAAGAACGATTAGCAACAAGAACAACACTGCGGCATGCAACAGTTGCGAGTGTGTGTGTGTGTGTGTTAGTGAGTTTGTGTATCTGTGTGTGTATAATCATGCGTGCAAAGCGTGGGTTTTCTATTTGAAATCTGATAATGACAGGCGCTGTCATGAGAAATTATCTACAGACAGAATCAAATGGCGACTGCACAAAAATGTGAGAAAAAGTAGGGGAAATTCTAATTAAACGATTAACTTGCAGGATCTGAAATGGCGAAAAGGGCTTAGGCTAACGCTCAAACGCCCTTAACAATAACGGAATATATAATGCCCAGGGCAACTCGGGCCGTTGGGCGGTGTTCGTTTTTGGGGTTTGGCATATTCATGTAAAAAATGCAAATGTTAATTACAAGCACCCAAATTAGAACTGTGCGCGTTATGCATGACTAATGCCAGGCTGTGTATATGTATGTGTAAGTGTTTACTTTTGTGTGGTGTGTATGTATATGTACATGAGGTGTTTAATGAACGCCAGTTGAAAGTTTGACTGAAATGTATGCAAGATTATGATTTTGCATTTATATTTCATTGAAATTTACCTTTTTTGTTGGTAATTGTTTGGTAAATATATATAGATATATGTTGTTTCAGTTAAGTTAGAGCAATTACGGAGAGATATTTGGAAAAAGAGAGAAAGATATAAACAGAGACAGCAATAAATGTACAATAATTAAATTGATCAATTCTGAACACAGATAAAGGCATCTGAATTGCCTTGGTTACTTCAAGGCACGCTAAAAAGTTGGGAAGCACATTAATTAACAAATACAACACAGATGTCTATATTTATATATAGTAAAAATTTTCAAAAGAAAAGCAATTAAGGTATTTATCAGTCGGCTTTTAGAGTTGGCATATTTACCCATGTTAAGTAAACGTGCGCTGCTTTTTATGCTACGATTTCTGCGACTGCTTTCAGCGGCGCCTCATTAAACTCAAGTTGTTATTGTTGTTGTTGTTGTTGTAGCTGTTTATAGTTGTTTTTGTTGTAGTTGTTGTTGTTCTTGTTGTTATGGGTATTCGCAATTTACTTAGTTTTATTTTTACATTTTTGCGTTGTTCGTATCAGCTGTATGTAGTTGTAGTTGTTGTCGTGGCCTATTATTAGTATTTCGTTTGCACAATATATACATAAATAGAGAAGTTTACTATATGCTTATCATATATTTATGTATGACATGCTGATAGTAATGTTATGTAACATCGTTTGTGGCACAACTCTCTCTCACACACACACACACACACATACTCATTCGCTGACAGTATAGTAAATGTCATTGAAAAATATTTTTATTGTATTCTGTTGTAAGTCTAAAGCGAAAATAACACAACATACATAGAGCTGTTGGCATGCACAGAGAGATGGTTAAAACCTTGAAACTAACTAAAGCTGCGCCAGTTTTATATTTGTCCCATGGATTTGGATTAGGTAAGAAGGCAACGTCGCAGTCGCAGTCGCAATTGCCGTGCCATTGTGCGACTTTTGCACTGTCGTTCATCGATTCTTTTTCTTCTTGTTTTTGCTAACTGGCGTCTTGACCCACTTTTAGTGCTGCTCAAGCCAAAGGGCCAGCGATATCAACAAAAAATACTCTCAGGCTAACTAACTGCTGCCCACGTTTCCGTTGCTCTTCACAATATTTGCTTATTACTTAAAAATGTAAATTCCCTTGGAGAGGCTTATTCAGGTTCCGAGAAACCAAAGCCTCTTAACCAAAATAACCAAAATAAAAGAGCCTGAAAGGCTTCTAACCTTGACTTTGGCATAGACAGTCTTTAAAGCTTAACTGGTAGAATAAAACGGAAGCTATAATTAAAATTAATATTTCATTTATGAAATGTTTTTATTTATTTATTAACCTTTTCTGAAATCATTTGCATTCAAGCAGAGTTACGCAATGCCCCATAAAAATTTTCCGCTCTGCGAAATAGTAACTTAAGTCGTGACTCTCCGTTAAGTATGAACTATTTTTCCATGACCACGTGTGCTTGTTTGTGTTTGTAAATATGGCTGCATGTGTGTGTATGGCGTGAATCACAAGAAATCGAATACGCTTCAAATGCGACGGGCCAGAACCACCCACACACTCGCATGTGTTCATAGGCGGTTCAGTTTAATGCCATGTATGTGTATGTGTGTGTGTATGTGGATGTGAGTGTGGTCGACAACAAACAATATCATCAATAGGTAGGAATATGTATTTTCAATAGCTCTCGCGGAAATGAGCCTTTGGCTAGGCGCGCGACCTCGACCGGAAAACGGAAGTCAGCTCGATAAAAGCGAGCTTTTATGTAGCATACTTTTAGGCGGTACATTAAAATGCTCCCAGCGCCAGCAACAGCAATTTTTAATTGAATTTTTCCGGTCGATCGATAATAGTGTTATTCAATTAAGCGCTAACTCAAAAAGACGCACTCACACATACTTATAAACACACTCACACATAGCTATACTTGGATGCAATTAAATTTAGCTTTGTTCACTATTCATAAGTTGGAATTGAATATATATAGTATATACAATAAATTTACGTCTTGCACGTGTGCGTGTTTATAACCGATGCTGCCGCTGTGGCTGCTGCCGTCGACGTCGGTCGATGTAACATAGTTCTACATTGTGGACGAATATCAAGGGTAATGTTCAGCAGCCACACAGAACAAGCCCACACAATGACGACGCCAACAACTGACAGGCGACTGAGGCAGCGCACAGATATAAAAACATAGATAAAAGTGGCAAAATACTTGCAGAGGCCAAGCAGCAGCAGCAGCAGCGGCAACAGCGATACCTTCACATACATATAGAAACGCAATGGAACTACTGCTACTCGTAGTAGGTGTGTGTGGGTGTGTGCGTGCGTGTGTGTGTGTGCTTGTGCTTGTGTTTGTGGTTGTGTAAGTGTGTGTGGTGTACGTCAGACAGTCTCTAAGCGCCCGCCACTGAGTTGTTTTCACGTTCACTCGCTTGGCATTGTGTCGTCATCAACCCCCAACGTGGAGACACACACACACCCACATGTGTATACATATACATACATGCGTAGGCTTACCTGCCCACTGCACACATACAGACGCACACACACACACGCAATCACCGACACAAAAACAACATTCATTCAATGAACTTAAGCAACACAAAAACAAACACACACACATATGCAAATATACATATATATGTATATATATATATATAAGCCACATACATGCGCGTTGCGGGTAGTGAATTTCCTTCAGCTTTGCTTTTTGTTTTCCGCACTAACGACGCACACAGCTGAAAGTTCCGCAGTTGACTGGCTTGGGTTTGCTTTGGAGCCAAATGGCTAACTCGGAGGCCAAAGAACCAGCTGTCAGTCATGCGCACTGCGTCCCTGCACAGTCGCAATTTGACAGCTGGTTGCACTGCACGAAAACGGGGTATGCTACTTACGAGTCTCCACAACGAGTATGGCCGTCACAAATTCGCACAGCACTTCCTGGTGTCGCTGTATGCGATCTCGTGCAATCAGCACTCGTTCCAGCAGGTATCCCACCATCAATATCTCCACTTTGAGCATGGCACAGACATCGATCAGTTGGCGCACGTTCAACTTCTCTAAGATACTTTGATTTCCAGCCAGGTTGCTGGCCATTCTGCTCACAGGTCCCTTCTTGGGCGATCTCCTGCACTGTCGCAGTTCCTTCGAGGTGCGCGTCTCCTGTCCCTTGTGTCGACGGCAGCGACGCAGACGTCTTGCCTGCTGCTCCTGCTTGCCATAAATGTCGCATAGCAGTGCACTGAGTAGAGCTTTGGTGGTGCTGTGGTTGTGTCAATGGGGTTAATGGTTATCACGGTCGCATGCTAATTATAAAGCTCACCTCATTTTGAAGGCCCACTGATAGGACACAGCGGTGGGTATTCGAATGCAATGACAATGTACTTTTTGTTTAATTGTTTTTACTTTGTTTTGGATTTCTTTTTATTATCTTTTTATGCAAAATATAAAAGTATAAAATAAATTTACATGATTATCACAGCCAGGTTTGAGTTATTTACATTATGTTTCTAACAAGAAAATCAATTTAAGAAGGCATATAATGTTTTGGAAGAGCTTTCATCTGTTTCACCCAAAAAGAAAAAAGATTTTAAGTGTCTTTTTCTACAGTTGAGCTTACTAAGATAACTTAAGCGTTTTTTTCGTATATGGTGAAATAATTAATAAAAATCTTTACCTCATAACATAATTAAAATTTATTAAATCAAGTACCAGTAGTCCACATCTGGCCAAATTGGATTTAATCTTAGCCTGAGAACAAAAGTCTTTTTTTAGGCACTCTTATCTCTAAATTCCTAAATATAGGATTCAAATTTCAATAAAAATTTCAATACAAATTTAAATATATCGTTTCTTATTTTGCATGGTCGATAATGAAAGCTTTAGCACAAATTAGAACTAACTCCATCGTTCCTCAAATTTTAACCTTGGTGCCCCAAATATTAAGACTTGTTTTGAATACAACATATTTTCTTAAATTATTAAAAGTTAACAACTTTATTTTCTCAGGTTTTGAAATTGTGCAATCAAGTACGTGTTGAATTTCTAAATGCTGTAAATATTCCAATAGTGAATTTTGTGGGAGATGTTTCATTAAAAAACCAGAAAAAGGTATAGAAATGCAAAATAGGTCAAGCACATTAATTTGCGCTTCTCTGCTTCTTCATCAATTATTGAATTCGAAGTAAAAATGGTAACGTCGTAATCCGTTCCAGATTCAGTGCGCTCAAATTTCAGTAGAATGTAGGATCCATGTGGGTATTCAGCGAGAAATTTCGATACATTCCAAAGCGTACGACATCATTGGAGAATTTCTGGGAGAGTGGATAGAAACGCGTCGGTATAGTATAGGCATTGGGCGCATAGTAGCCATATTCAGAGTTGCATGTGCGATACATGGTATTGGTGTCCTTCTCCACGCCATATCCCTTAAAATTGTCTAAAACACAAAAGAAATCCAATTGGTTATTAGGCGTTGGGATCATTTTATTGGTTACTTACAGGGACATTTAATGTCCTCGCGCTTGTGAAGATTCTCATATAGCTTGGCCGTCTGCACTACCGGCTTACGTTTAATAAAGTTTAGAAATTCTACTTCGGGGTTGAAGGTCTCCAAATCATCACAAAAATTCTCACACATTTTGATTGAACTTGGCGCAACTTTTAATAAATATAAAATTTGAGTTACCGACTCGTTTCCCGTAAATTGTGAACTGGGGCTACAAGCCAGGCATATCGAGCAAATAGTACACTAGGGCAAGGGTTGCTAAGTTACCAGATGGGTCTCTGAACGAGTATTTGAATCTGACGTAAAAGAGGCGCCTTGAAAAGGTCGTCTCAGAACGGCGCCTGCGCTCTGCGTCCCGTTGATTGGACTGTCAGTTTGACAGACGCTGCTTGGTCAACCCTGTAAAAATATATATATACACAAATTACTCAACAACTTGTTTGGTCTGCCGATGCACAAAATGTACAATTTGTCCAATGTTCTTAACTTCATTATATGCATGGCGAGCTTCAGCCAATCCTTTGATGGCACATTGGCGGTCAAGCGGGGTCCACATCATCCGCGCGGCGAGACCCGACGAGTGGACCAGCATCTGACACATGAGGAGCAGTGAGTTTAAGATAGGTCTGATTTCTTATTTGATAAATAATTTGATTTCTTAATTATCCAACGCACAGTCGCATTGATGATGATCTCAAGGATATGGGCATACAGGCGAACTTAGAAGACATGAGCGAGGAGGAAAAGATATTCTACATGTTTAAAGTGCGTAGCTCTGATTTATAGATAACACAGTCCATTTACTTTTGTTTACACGTTTACACACACACACACACACACGCACACGCAAACAGGCGCACGACAATGATAATAACAATGCGCTAGATGGTCTTGAGATGATACAATCGGCCATGCACCATAATTATGATTATTTCAAGAACAGCGAACGAAACGATTATCTGCAAACTGCTAGCGAGGAACTAGATCACTTTATAGGTAAGAAATTTACCAATTTACTGATAAACTGATTGGTAGTCATTTGTGTGGAGCTAAATTCTTGAAAAATATTCATTGATCGGTTTGCAGCTCATTTTGAAAGATCCTTGTGGAATTTAATTGAAGGCATGTTTGACAGCTTTCAATTAATCACTTTGTTTAATCAGTTAATATTATATATCATTATACAAGGTCGTAAACTTAGCGAAAAGCTGATGTATGTAATTTTTGTCTTTTATTCGATCGTTCAACTTATTTGCATATTGCGTAGAAAATAATTGGAGTGTTTGCCAAGGCTGTTCAACCGAAAGTTTCAATGCAGTCTGATTGCTATTAAATAATTTTCTTGAGAATAATAAATAGATATTTTAAAAATTTTTCACAATTCATCCCAAAGGAAATTTTTGGAATTTTCATTCGATATGCTTTAGACTGACTTTCGTCTGATCGCCTTTAAACACAATTTGATAGCACTACACAAAATCGACAAGATGAAAATGAATTTTAAAATTAACGAAAAATACTTTGCCATGGCAAAACCGTGGTAGTTTATATAAATAGTAATATCGAACTTTCTTGGTTTTACAGAGGCCATTGACAAGTTTCTGTTGATTGCGGATGACAACAACGACGGGCTGCTGCACTATCCGGAGTTCGTCAAGGCCGTTACAGGTGGCAAGGAGCAGTTGGCAGTGGAGAGAAATATGCTGCGCTAAGCTAAATGCACGTGAACTCTTTTAGATACAATAATAGATATAGCTTAGTTAAATTCTAGCATTTAGTTATACCACATATGTATTTCCATGCTGAACCATTGAGACTGTACATAGCAATTAAACAAACAACATATAGATGCGACGTCTTTTACACTGAAATGTGATGCACATCTCATCTATATGTTGTTTGCTTAGTAACATAACACATACACAAACAAATGCTTCCATTTTTCCACACTTAGCTGCAGCCTAAAGCAATACTACAATAGCACTATTTAAATACATATTTCATTTGTACTACAAAAACATAAAAACGGGCTGGCTTCAAGGCTTCGGCCATGGCTATAAGAGGCCGTCGCAGGATTGGGTGGTGTTGCAGCTGGTTCCTCGAAAGCCATCGTAGGCGGCGCGCTCCATCAGCACGATGAGATCAATGTAGCGCGGCTTCTCCAAGGGTGAGCTGTGATTTATTATTATTCATATATATTAGTTTTCAAGATATTTGCTTGGCTCACCCCTCGAATATTTCAATGGCGCCCAGCAGCGCACGGGCCGCCTTGGCGTACTCGTAAGCCGCGTTGGGGCATGCGCAGGCGGCTGCATAGAGGCAATCGTTGTGGCCGGCTCCCTGGGCAGCTAAGAAGCCCATTATAAGATAGTCATCGCCGGAGGTGATGCCCAGGCCATAGGTGCCATCGATGCGTGCCGCGGACCGGGCATAGCCATGGCCATAGCCATAGCCGCTCCAGTGGCCGGCGCCTAGCAGTCCAGCCGAAAAGATCAGCACCTTGAGCAGCACGATGATCAGCAAGTTGGTCAGATTCAAGCTGAGCACCTGTGAATAGCTGACACATGCAGTAATGAGGTCTCGCCTGGCAAACGAAAATATGCACGCACTTGACTATTACCCGCTGAGCGATGCAGCAGTTCCTTGGCCACCTGCACAACCACATGTCCCGCCGGGCTGGCGAACATGTCCTGCGCGCTCCTTATCCACGACAGCGGTCGCAGCTCACTCTGGGTCTCATTCAGCACGTCGACGGCGTTCTCCAGCGGCGGCGGCGGTTGAAGATTCACGCTGGCTGCTTGGCAGCAGAGCAGCAGTGTGAGGGGCAGCCAAAGAGTTGTCGCATAATTCCGGTTGGCTGTCATTTTGTTGTTGTTTATCGTTGCAGTTGTTGCGGTTGCTGTCGCTGGTGAAGATCGCGTGAGCGTTGTTGTTGTGTATTTGCCAGCTGGCACGTTGTCGTCGACTGGTCTGAGCCACGGCAAGTGCCTGGTTTTTATCTGTCGCACATCTGTCGCCCAAAACTGTTCCGCCTGTACAGGTAGCTGTCTGCACAGGCAACGCTGCAGCCCAGACCCTGGCCCAAGCCCATGGCGACATTGCATGTTGTGCCTCGCTGCACCATAAAAGAGAGCCCAAAGAGATTAACGGCCAGAGACATTGAAACGGCGAAAGATCGAGAGTGGTTTCCTGGTGTCATTAGCCTAAAATTGGCCAGACATTTTTCCACTTCGAGGATTCGCACTGGCTGCAGACAACCGACAGCCGCCGGCTTACCTGCACAATTCTCTGGCAATGTCAAATATTTTCAGGTAAACGCACGCGAAATTATGCGTGGAATAGCCCCGTATTAAGTAAAGTAACACAAATGTATTAGTTTTTTTTTTTTTTTGTATCAATCATCAACTCGTTTATTGTTACTTGGGGTTTGTTGTTGCTGTATTGCCAATGGAGTATTTGGAAATTATTTATGAATGCCTGTATACATATATAGAATTGCAATAATGTGTTGTTCGTGTATTTCTTTGTAGATGCTTCACTAATTTTTATTTAAATTTTATCAGTTTTTATATGCAATTACAGACAACATACAAGTACATAATATATAAGTACGCATTTTAATGTATGTATATATATGTATATGTAGATACCTCTTTGCTATACTTTCACAATAATACGAGTAATTATTTGGTATATTTTGCAACATAGTATGTAGTATGTATAAGGAGTATTTTTGTATTTCATAATATATGTATTTGTTGAGTACTTTCTTTGTTTGTGTTTCTTGTGTACGTTTGTAATATTTCAGCATTGTTTTTTATTCTCTATGCACTTTATGATATTATCTGTTGTGATATATATGAATGCACGATTCGTAAATGGATAATGCCTGTATGGGTGTGCAGTGAAAGAATGTGTATGTATATTCTGTTCTACATTTATCATTGTAAATACTTGTTTCTAAATCAATCGAGTATGATTTAATATGTGCCAGTTGACGTTTTAGGTATTGGATTCAATTCAAATGATGATGTTTGGGGTTGCGCAAAGTACATGTAGCCAATGATTATATATGCAAGTATGATATCGTTAATGTTAGTTTTAGATCATAGCTATGAGCATAAATTAAAGCTCATAGTTATTCGTAAAAGGGGTTAAAATTAACGAATTTGTAAACGGTATTATTAAATTCGTAATATGTATTCCGAAAATTTCGCTTTTGTAAATTACAACTAAAATTTTAGGAATATTATAAATTAAAGTTAGTTTTGAAATTTTAATTTTATGTTAAAACGGGTTTTGTTAAAAATGTGTCTATTGTTTGACTTGTATATTTTGTAACTAATATATATAACTGTTTTTAAAATACATATTCTAAAAGTTTCGTAATATACAACCCAAGCTATAAGTTGGTTTAACTATTTTCGCGATATGTAACAACAAAATCAATCTAAATATTTAGCTATTGTTAAAAGTAATGCTTAAACATGTGCGTAACAAAATGAATAAAACATTTACTGCTAAAGAACATAGTTTTCAGTTAATACTTCAAAAAGCTTCTCCGCATATATGTATGTAATTATATCTTCGTTGTTGTATTCAACATTCATGAGTAGACAATAAATAGAGTGCCTCGAAAGCCACATACTTAATATGTATGTATGTATATAGGTATATAAATAGGTCTTATTCAGACGTACTCTTGCCCTTTGGCAACCTTTTAACTGTTCAAGTTCTGTTCATAAACCTTAATATAACATTGCTTTGTTCGCCTTTCAGTAATTGGTTGAATAGATGCCTTTATAGGATTTGCCAAATACCATATACGAGTATGTTTTTATGCGTGTATAAACATTAACTACTAATATTTGTATTGTATTTATAATAATATTTGTGGGCATATAATAAACATTTAATTTGTGTGTAAGTAGCTTTCGTGTATGCCTTGGTATGTAACATTTGCTTATATATAGATTTCTGAAATAAGTACATACATAGATACGTATGTATATGTGTGTGTTTTTAATAACCATCGTTTGCATTATTAATATTTAGTTGTTGAAGTTTTATTTCATATTTAACGCATATTGTCTTTTATCTAAGCACGCGAATCCAACGGAATTTGCTTTGTGCCTTTTAGTAGTTTATTTAAAGATTCTCCTTTGTAACAATTTAATTTGTAATTTGTATTAATCGAATGGTTTCAATAGCAAGTTAACATGTAATATACGCTTGCGAATATATTTATTTAGCAACATTAAATATGCCATAAAATTTGTCTCAATAATTATTATAATGGTAGATGTTCTATTTATTCAAACATTCTTCTCAATAATATATGTAAATGTATATATATTTTTCTTTTCGAGTATCCCTAATATCCTCCACTGAATGCTGCAAAACCAGTCAAGTCATCATCAAAGTTGCACGTTCTTATGGGCTTTACTTGCAATATTATTGTTGCTTTGGTGGTTATAATTATACATTGTATAGTGTTTTATTTTTTTCTCATAGTTCATTTTGTTTTTCCTATTATTCTCCATTTTTTCATATCGCAAATGAGAAGTAACTGCATACATATTTAATATATATGTATATATATATATATAATAACAGGAAATAGTACATATAGATATCATAGAATATTCAACTAATATGTATCAATAGTGGAAACGATAGTAACTCAATGTCTATATAGATGCTGATGCTGATGAGTACATTTTTATGTATGTATGTCTATGCTTATGTTCATTCCCTTATGAAACCAGGAAACTGCGGAGGCAGAAAAAAGACAGATTTTCTATAGTTGAAGTACAGAGTGATTAACTGTATGATTTATGCTGTGACTGCTGTGTTTGATGTGTGCTTTTGTAGGTGTGTGTGTCTGGTGTATGTACGGATTCATTTCAAATCCAGTTCATCTTCCTCCTCCGGCTTGGCGTTCCATCGTTTGCCGGCTGAGTTAACGCTGCCAATGCTGCCCGAATCGCTATAGTCGCTGAAGGCCGCGTTCTGTATGCCCTCGTACATCTTATAGGAGTTGGCGGCTCCAACGCCGCTTGAGCTCATGCTCATGCTCTTGGCAGCGCCAAAGCGATCGCTCTTATAGTGGGACGGCGGACCGCCGAATATCATATCCGCGTCTGAGATTGAGCCGCCGGAACGCGTGTATTTGGCATTGCCTGGGCTGGAGGTCGTTGTCTTGACGTCGCCGAATATGATGTCAAGGTCGGATTGCTTCGAGGCTGTAAGTACAAGCACAAATTAATAACGACATCCACGATCAACTTCGAGATGCACATCAATTTTGCGTGGGTGCAGTTGAGAGCCAATTCTAGGGGGTTTGATATTAGCACTACATGGGCCAATTGTTTACACACTGATTAACGTTATATGAAAGATGACACAATGAGCGTTACCAAAAATGCGTCCATAATTATGAGTGACCAAATGCATATGACAGCGAATGAAATATGTAAAATCTTGGGCAATAAAGTAAAAGTCATCCAAAGTCTCTACCTAAGTGTGATTAGTTTGATATGAGTGGGCATGCTTTACTTAAACGAATGAATTTAGGTTTCAGTTTTTACACATACGCACATACATACACACATACATACACGGGGTATGTCCGTATGTATGCACATGTATCCGGTTGGGGGTCAGTCTAAATAATTGAACTGTTTGATAACTTTTGATAACTCTGCACTTGCTTTCTTTGCTATTAAATACACACACTCACGCATACATACGCATACATAAGGTTGAATTGAAACCAAAAGAGAATAAGAACAGAAATGGTTGCAAAAACATCTATTGAATTTTGGACTACTTGAAGCTGCTGATAGATAGATACTTTAGTTGTTGTTTTGTTGTGTCTATGTGGGCGTGTCTTTGTGGGTGCCGCGAAAGCCAGAAAATTAACGGAGTTTGCTGTGCGCTCTAACGAGTAGTTACTGTAGTAGCAGAGTTCCTGTTGGTTGTGGCAAGTGTGTGTTCGAGTTGTGTGTTCGTGAAGAGTTGTGCGTGCAGGTAAGCGAATAGCGGCAGCAGCACTGGCGAGTGGCGAACTTACAAACACTTTAACGGCGCACATGTCGTATACGTTATATTTGGCTTACACTTTCAAAGTTGGCTATCAAAGAAGAAAATCATTGTGGACATTACAGTGGCACCTAATTTGCTTTGGCTAACATTCGAATCGCTGTCTACTTGGCTAAAAGGGTTGTTTATCGCTTACATCTTAACTTGGTCGCTGCTAAAGTCGCATTATTACAAATACTCGTAGAAATGTATAAATATAAGTAAATATGTCTATATATATATATGTATGTATGTATGTATGTATGTGGTGATGGATTATTGTGTGAGTATTGGTTATTATATTAATGCTGATGCTGATATATTGATATGAGATGTAATGACAATGGACACCTATCCTAGGTCTTGCGCAGCGTTAGGCTGACCAGCAGCACGCCCACCGCTAGATAATTACCATTGCTCTCGGAGCGGGAGTACGAGGGGCGCGTGTACGAGGGCAGATCGCTGGGATTGTTGAGGCCGGCCTGCGAGGCCAGCGAATTCGAATCGTAGCCGGAGGTGTCGCCAGGCAGAGCCGCTGTGGTCACAGCAGCAGGCGCACTATAAACACTGGCCGATCTAATGCCAATCGCCGAGCGCCAATCGTTGTTGGAGGCCGAACTGGTGATGGCAGCGCCGCCAACGGCACCGGTGCTAATCGCTGTAATGCCGCTGGCCTCACCAGCGCCAGTGGCGGTGACCGCTGTGTTTGTGGTATTGGTGTCCATGCGCGTTATGGTCTCAATGGAGCTGTTGCTGTCGTAGTTGCCGTAGCTGGTCTTGTCCTTGCTCAGCGAGCTGCTGAAACTGTTGCGATATCCACTGGCGCTGACGCTGGAGCTGTTTGTGTTTGTGTTTGTGTTTGTGCTTGTAATGTTGGCATTGGTGGTCACGTGGGGCGGCGGTGGTGGTGGCCCGGCTGGTGGTGGTGGCGACTTGATGGGGTTGCCATTGCGATTGATGCGCGACGAAATTGAAGACGACGAAATGGATGAGGAGGACGAGGTTGTGTTCGAGGCAGCGCCTATGCTGGCGATGCTGACCGACTTGTGCGGCTCCTTGTCAAAGGGATTCACCCGCTCCTGTGGCTCAAAGTTGGTCACTGGCTTGTAGCCGCCAGTTGTTGCTATATCCGTAGTTATATTGGCGCTATCCGAAACGCTGGCAGCGGGCTTAGCGGCTGAGCTGACCGCTGGCGTTGTTATTGCTGTTGCTGTTGTTGGCTCCTCCAGCGGTCGGCTGGGCTGTGTGGAGATCACATCCGTGCCGCTAGACTTGCCGCCCGAGGCGAACGAGAACTGCTTGCCCAGGAAAGAGCCGCTGAAGGCGCTGCCTCCGCTGCTGCTGGGCCCAGCGCTGCTGGGAACGCTGCCCAGGCCGCTGCTGTTGCTTGTCTCGCTCGCCGTTCTGCCGCGCTTCTTATTAGCGATTTCCTACATGTCGCCAAAGATCCCCGCAAAGGTCTTCCTCAGGTTCTTCATGGTGTCCTCCGCATCCTCAACGACCGAGCTCTGAGTTTGCGGAGGACGCTGTCCGACCCTGGACGCCGACGAGATGCTCGATGCCTGCGACGTTTGCGAATCCCGGCGCACGCCAGCCACTGTGCTGGGCACCGACGAGGAGGGCTCCTCGGGCAGCTCGGAAATGCTGCTGCGGCTGCTCAGCCGTCCAATGGAGCCGACCGCCGGCGAGGTGCGCTCCGGTATCGGCGGCGGTCCGCCCATCGGTGCTGGCCTAGGTCCGGAGGGCAGCGGCGGAGTCGGTGCCAGCTCATCAGTGGGACTCTCGGCACGCGAGGAGACCGATGAGCGCGACGGCAGCTTGCCAGGACCAGTCTGTGCCATACTGGGGCGGCAAACATTCTGAGTGGTCAAAGGTAGTATAAATGGTTAGCATTCCTGAGAAGTGCCTGTGGGGTCTGAACTCACCTGCATGCGTCCTGACACCAGATCGGCTATCTGCCTGCGATCTTCCTCTTGGCTGTCGCCAATCAGAGCGAAGGTGCTATCACAGGCACTAATTATGTACTCGCGTCCATCCTTGCCCACCACTACGGAGACACCGCACACCTCCAAGCCCCCAAACAGTTCCGAAATCTGTGAATATTTCAATGTAGATAATTGTGCATATATGTATGTATGTGTGTATATAAAAATGTTTGTGTACATATTGAGTCAATTGAATCATCCTATCAAAATCGAAATCACAATCTGTTTTCAATTTCATGCGCAGTTCACAGTTCTGGTTTTGCGTGGGCAGCTGTTGCTGTTGTTACTTATTCTGCGGCTTTTCTACCCTGTTCCCAAAGGGAATAAAGTATATTTCCTCTCGCACAGTTTTAATTCTTCATTCAGCAAAATTGTTGGTGGGTTGGGTGATTGGTTGGTGGATTACTAAACATTTTCATTAGAAATTAAATCGAAACTAATTTCACAAAAAAAAAAAGTTGTTATCCTCTAGACTTAAGGTAATTGTTTTGGAATCCGCAAACATGCTTTGCTGGATACCTTCTCGAAAGGTGTACCCACCCTCCATTTGGCCATCACTGGAAACAGAGTATCGCAGTGTCACGAGACTACAAACGTAGCCATTGTAAAAGGGTAAAAGAGGGCCGTTGCAGTTGAAATACATAAATATATATTTTTGATCAGCATTTATAGCCTGCATATGGAACTTTCTGCCTATCTCTAGTAACTTTTTGATTAAATCTACTTTATTTGTATATATTTGTATATATAGAGAGCAAGAAAATGTTACTTTTTCGATGTCTCCTGCATTCTTATCGAGTTTTAGTAGAGCATTTCTTTAATTTTCTCAGCTTTGTGGAGCAGGGTAGATTTAGGTCGGGCACTCTCGGCTGCTGATGCAGTTGCTTTAGCTCTTGGTTTTAATTACAAACATCGTTTGTTTTGATTAGGGCCAGCATTGTTTTGCTTAGAATTGTGGGCATGACGTATCTAGTATTGTGGCCTGCTGGTGTCTAGTATGTACGGCCACCCACCTAAAAGCTCATAGCTGTGCCGCATTGCTTAGCTTATCTAAGTAATGTGCAAATTGCAATAATTGCAGTTCATTTATGCGCATAAGCGGAAATTCTGAATCAGCGCCGAGCCCAGCTATTTTCGAGCTGAGCTCTATGCCATTTATGGCCAATGATAAAATGCCGCAATTGATGGCATTCTCATGTTTCATAGTAATTATTGCGGTACTCGGCGTCCCGTTACATCATAAGTAATACCCGTAGTATCCAAATGCACTCACTGCGCACTCTTATTCGTCTTGCTTTTGCATATTCATGAGCTCGAATTAAAGCGGCGCCGACTCTCGATCGGCTTGAAAGCAGCTCAATGTGGGGGCCCAACACCGCCCAGGGGCGAGACCCACCGAAACCAAATTGTGTGCCCAAAATGTGCCGCGAATAATTCAAGTCGATTTTGCAGCTATTTTGATTGGCAACGTTTGATAAATGTGCGCGCCGCTTTGGGCTGCCTTTCAGTTGCATGCTCATAAATGCGGCTTAAACGTTCACTCTCTGATCTCGGAACGGGTATCTTAGCTTTCTCGGAGAGCTAGCAATACCCAGAAGAAAGTTTTCATAGCCCGAACACAAGAGTTTGTGCCACTGATTAAAATATTCGCTCCCCAGGAAAGCTTGGAAAATTGCTGTAAGTCCCTGTCATAATTAGCAGCAAGTTTGTCGGGTATTTAAATATTTTTAAACTGTACACCAAACGTTGAATTGATTGTGCCTGTCAACAAAAAGTAAGATTCAATCGCGAACTATATATTTATATATGTATATATTTTCGAAAATCACCACCAGCTCAGCATTTCAGGTGTTATAGTATATTGGCTTTGTGCAATGTCCGTCCTGCTGTCAGTCTGTCTGAGTGTTAAGATGTTTCCCACTGGGGACGTCGTAAATCGATAACAGTTCGATCAACTTAAAATCACATATGCCACCTTGATATCCCACCCTAATAAATCGGAAAAGCCTATATCTTCCGATATATATATATATATATATTTTTTTTTTTGTTTATTCTTATATACCTAGTTTAGGTATACTGTCCTAAAAACTCTGTTGTAATAAGTTTAAAATAAATTCTTGCAAAATGATAATTGAGAATCTTAGTTTTTTTTTAAACTTTTTAATATATATGAATATATGAACATATAAACTTCTGGGCTTATTAGTGTATTTAAAGTTCGAAGCGTTGCAATAAGTTTTGATTTCATATTTGATTTACTGTTTCAAGCCCGCTCTGCTTTGAGCTGCGATTTGGGGACTTACCTCATCCACCCAGGTTTTGTACTTCTCGGTTAAAGTGATTTGCTCGAGCATGGCTGAGCCTTGATTGGTCTTCCAATTGCCAGTGATGGATTTGCGCCTGTAAGAGAGCAGCAAGCATGAAAACACAATAAATTAGCCGAAAAAGCGTAGATAATGCGCAGCAGCAGCGGAAGATGATTTCAACTGAGGTGCTTTGAACCCGCCGTCGAATTGGTGAACCCAAACAATGAACTGCAGTTGGTAGGATAATTGCCAATTGCACTGGGCCCCATTGAGGCTGCTTTTGTTTGCTGACAGTTGCAGTTAAGCCCAAGGTCAATTGCCAGGCAGCGGCACAGGCACTCGACCTTATGCCCATCAGCAGCGCCTACGTCGATGTCGACTCTTTCAGCTTTTAGCGAACGGTGCCTGTTGTCTGCGGCTTGTGGTCTGCATCTGTGGTCACTTACATAAATGCCTTGTAGTTGTTGCCAATCTTTTGAATGTGCACGCTGAACTTGGCATCGATGTAGGGCTCAATGGTGCAATAACATTGCGAATCGTTTCCAGCGCCGCTAACCAGTCCGGCGGCATCTTGCAAGGCGCTCTGATTCTCCAGACGGGCGGTGGCCACGCCGCCGTGGCAATGTCCAGCCTTCAATACGCTGGGGAACTTGGTGAATTGGAACTGCAATGTTATATTGAGAAACAAAGTCCAAAGTTGAGACTGATTGCCAGTATGCGATGATATGATGAAAATGAATGTATGTACATGTACATATATTAGTTTGGTAAAGTGCCAAATTTGCTGGTCGTAATTTATGCGCGACTTCCGATTTTTATTTTGTTCATTGAAGTGAGTATATTGTATATATACTATGTAAATGTATGTGTGTGTGTGTTTCCACGAAATTGCTTTATTTTTATCATTAAATACTTAATGTCTGTATACTTGTTGGTCAAGTCTACTATTAATAAAACAACGACACATGAAAGTTTTTATACTCGTTCACGAAGTGAAGGAAGGTAAATAACTAGTCATAACGATCACGCCTACTCCCGCCCCCGCAAATCGAAAAAAACCTATATCTCGTACAGTTTTAAGGCCAGAGTCATCAAATTTGGTATGTAGATAGCTGAAGACCTCCCCCAAAAATTGTGACACTGTCCTTCCGGCCACGCCCACTAGAATGCCCCCCTAACACCCTCGCCCTTAAACATCGGATATGCCTATATCTCTCACAGTTTTTAAGCTAGAGTTACCAAATTTGGAATTTGCTTACCACCTTTGAAGATCGGCTACGATTTATAATTGCGAATTTTTGTTGTTAATCGATGGTGTTAGTCATAATTAGTATAAAAATCAACATTAAACCCGATTCTGAGGAGGTAAAATTTTTTGTCAAAAATCATGCCAAAATTGGCAAAAATTTTGACAAGCAAAGCTCTCGGATCCATAGCTCCCATACTTCAAACTTCCATAACTTTGTCATCATATTGTTATTATATTGAAATTATATTAATTTCAAATTCTTTAAGAAATTGGTTATTTTAATAGGCGTTGATTCATTACCAATGATAGCATATTTCTCGGTCCACAGTCATCCCCAACATGTATCTCACAAACAGCACATAAATCATTTACAAACATGTGGACAACTTTAGAACTTATTGAGAGCACCAAAGAAAATATCAACAAACCATAACAAATGATGACGCAGACAGAAAAATTGTCGCAATTGGCGCGAGCCCCAACGTTCAATGAATATCAATGACAATGCCGAGTGTTCAGTGTTGAGTGTTGAGCGGATGGGCGGAGGGTGCCGTGCAAATCATGGTCACACCCCCGCATAGCGAGCATTCCTGGAAGCTGCAAGCAGCCACGTACGTATTAGCATTGCTCGAGTGGCTACTTGTCTGGTTATATCAGCACACTTAAAATATGCACTGTGACGCATCTGTTGAGCGATATATGTGTGTGTTAGGCATCTACCTAGCAGTTGCTATGTACATACATATGTATATGTACATATAATATGGCATATGCGGAGTACTGTGGCAGCTTGTAGTCGTTGTAGGCGTAGCATGAAGAAATGCTCATGCCCTGCACGTGTGCGCACCACATGGTCCGGCATCTGAACTGGCCATGTGAGTGGCTGTGAATGTGGATGTGAATGTAGACGTGGAAGTAAGTCGTTGCTATGGCCGGACCATAGTACGTATAACTAAATTATAACATTATTTGTGGCCTGACAGATGCGCCGTTTGTTGTATCTGCAGGCGCTGCTGTGGCGCCAAATATGTTTGCCGCCCGAGAGCATAAGCTGTGTGCCCGCACTCACAATTAATAAAGCTGCCAAGGTAAAATAAACCGCAGCATTATTCGAATGAACGAGCCTCTCGCCCATCGCCTCTTACGTCTCGCCGCTGGCTCTCATTTGTAATGGATTTATGACACTTTTGATCGCTCGGCGACGGCGAAAGCCTCTCAAGGCAGGCAGGCAGTGGCACTGGTGGCCACTTGAGTACTGTGCGGGTGCACTCAAACAGCTGAAAAAGCTCAAGCTCAACGAGCATCATGCTCGCTCTTTATCCGAAAGCATCTCAACGATCGCTGGCTCTCTCTTTACGAACTTCTGGCTGGCTTCGGCTATGAAAACACTTGAAACGGTTGAGTTCACGATTCAGTGCAGAACCGCAGGCGCAGCGAAGTAGAACGTACGAATACGACGACGGCAACGGCGCGGCAAAAATAATTGTGTGAAATATCATCAAATGAAAATTCAACAAGTCCAGTCTTGATTGTGCCAGTGAACAAATTATAATTGCCTAAAAAGTGCTATAGTTTTCGAGCTTAACAATTTTCAAATAAACAAATTATTTAAAATCAATTACTTTCGGTAAGCTGACAAATCAGGTATTTTATTACTCTTGTTGTAATTGCATTCATTTCACTTTTAAACGTTAAGGCAGTGTGATTGTATTTAATTTTTAAAAACAAATATTCAGCGCGTGCTTAACTCGCGCGCGATTTGAGGGCGGTTTTAACCGCGAGTTGCTCTGAAAACTGTGGCAGACGTCGAACTCGCAGTTGCAGCATCGTTGACACAGCGACACAGTTTTCCACATTCACGCATGCACACACACACACAAAGCTGCATTTCTTTCTATTTATTTGTGCTCGAACATATTTGCGTTTATTTTTAATTTGTTTTTATTTCATTCTTTCTCTCGTTGCCCACTTTGCGTTGCTTCGTCGCAACACATTTATTTTTTCAATTTCTGCTCAACTTTGATTTGTTTTAATAGTTTATAATGTCGCCAATTTGTAAACAAAATGCAGCCATAAAGAAATATTTTTATGTTGTGCAATCTGGCATCATAAATACGTTTATAATACGTATGCATATAAAATGTTCGTAAATATCTATGTTTGAATATACATATGTATATTTATATTTATTTTTCTAGTTTTTCCAACACGCTGAAAAATGTCAAGGGAAGCTGTTTGTGTGGCGTTTTCATATTACGCATACGTCATGTGTCTCACTTTTGGCATTGGCCATTTAACGACTTTAAGCCTAAAATGTAAAACATTACATATTTCAATTCGACGAATTCATTGTCGCTGTTTGCTAATTTAAGCTAGTGACCACAGACTGCTTTTGAATACTTGTTTCTGTCGAATGGAAATGCATTTCAAGTTTAGTTCTCTTTACTTATCATTGCATTACATTTTTGCAATATTCTCGTACGTTTTCTTTATATAACTTTTTTTTTGCTTGCTTTTGTTACACCCCCACATAAAGTTTTTTTTTTTGCCTTAGTCAGCATTTAAATATTTAACTATACTTATATATCATATACAAAATGTTTTGTATTTTTATTTATTCTTGGAAATGTATTCATGTTGTTGGGCTGCTTTTATATAATGTTTAATACAAATACATACGTACATATATATACGGCTTCCGACGTTCAGTTTAGCGAAAGCTGTTGTTTTTTGTTCTTTTCTGGCCCTAAAACTTGGTATTTAGGCTATATTGACGTATTAAATTCAATGTGTCTACATTTATTGAATTGCCGTTTTTGGCACGTATTCGTGTGAAATAAAAGGAAATATCCCCACCAATTGAATTACGAAAGGTCATTTAAAACTGATTTCACTGCGGTTTGTCGAAATCAAATCAATCAATCTAACAAAAGTGAAGTTAGACTAGGGTTCATCAAGTTATCACTGTACAAGGTGTTCGCTTTGCTTTAAAAAAGTGTTGAATCTTTTGATCTACTTAAATTCTAATTTTCGATTTATTGCAATTCATTGGAATAGAAAAATAATTAACAGCCCAAGTTATTTGTTCGTTGTTTAGGCTCTTTGAACATATTATGACTAAATCTGATAAATTTCTCGAAAACATATAAAATATGTTTTTGAGAATATTTTGATTATTAATTAGGTAGTATAACAACATTCAGAAAACTGTCATTGCCCGTTAAATATTAAAAGAACAAAACATATATATATATATATATATATATATATATATATA
>SCDS01000355.1:63332-100907 GCA_004149465.1 Drosophila nigromelanica
TATATATATATATATATATATATATATATATATATATATATATATATATATATATATATATATATATTCTTATATATATTCTTGCCTATTGGAAAATTTCTCTATAATTTTGATATATTTTTAGTTCTATATACATATACAATATATGAACATAACAAGTGATTGCATATTTTAACTAAGAACTAGAAATTGTTAATAGATTTGAGAATTTGTTTTCTAGAATAGTATAAGGTAAAACCATCAAGTATTGTTTAAGGTTTTTATGCAGCGCGGTGCCTCATATAAATTTTAATATTGTTTCGTATAATTTTTTGTGTATATGAAAAACAAAAATGTGTTGTTTAATAATACAAATTTGAAATTTTGTTTTGTTTTTTTTTATGGCCTGTTGCTTCCATATAAGAAAATTGAAATAAAGAAATGGTTAATAATAAATGAGTCGCATCTGGCAATTCTTGAACATTTTTAGCCCTCCAAACACAATTTTTTCGCACATCGTTGAGTGTCCATTTTTGGACACTGCACTCAGGTTCGAAAAGTCAGCCAAGTGTTTAAAGCATTTCGCCTTATACAGAGAATGAATGTTTAATTTTAACACTTGTTTGACTTTTGGCACAAGACTGCGGCGGTGGCGACACACCCACAGTCGATTTTGGGATTATCTGTCGGTCATTTGTGTGGGTGTTGTTGGTATTGCTGGCCAATAAACAAGCGACCACCCGAAATCCATTAATAATTTTCATGTGCGGCTTTGCAATTAAATATTATTGTACAATTAAAAAGAAATGCTAAAGACAGCGCGACAAAAACGCCAGCCCATTTATAAAGTTCGTTCGTGTAAATTTCAGACTTGCAAAAATTATTGTCGATGATTTCTTTTTACTGTCTGCGCTGCTGCTCGTTTGTTCCCTGGTCGAACTGGGATCAAAATGGGTATGGGGATGGGGATGGGTCGACACGGTCTGTTTGGTTTCTGTGTGGGCCAAAGGCGCGCAAATTGACGACGCCAGCGTTTGTCAATTTGCCTGATTGTCTGTCAGTTTTAAAATTTATTAAACAAGATCTGTCACAGCGCACATTTGTGAATGACTTTGGAATTTTTATATTAAAATTGTGTATCTCACAACGCGCTTAAAGGCACTTCAATAAATCAAACGATAATTTGATTATATACATAAGCATTCTTTATATATTTTGACTGCTTTTGTAACGACAAATGTAGCTGAGTAATTAATCTTTAAGTTTGCAGAAGGCCTTACATTTTTGACAAAAAAAAAAATAATAAGTTAATTGAATAATTGAATCAAAGCTTTTAAATTGTGAAAAACTAACAACAATCATATTGAGTTCGACTATGCAAACTTATTTTCTCAAAACGCAATACATAACCAAAATTTGAATAATTGCGTTTTTTTAAAGAAATTTTAAGGTTTTTTTTATAGTAATTATTAGTTACTTGCAATTAAAAAGATTTAAGAAATTAAAAAAAATATATTTAACTAATACAAATTTCATTTTGTGACAAAGTAAAATGAACGGCGGTTAACAACATACAATTATAATAACTTTGTTTAAAATGAGATGTTGTTATTTTAAATTTTAAATTCAGATTTGATGATTACATAAATATTTATATAATCAGCAATTAAAAGATCATGTCATTACGTTTGTACCGCCGCAATTTTTCGTTTCTTAAAATAAAGGTAATATAGCAATCACAAGTTTTTCTGGGTGGACTTCCGGTAGACCAAACATCTATATAATGTCGAATTATTGGGAATGTATATAGTATATATTAACTACGCTCAGGAATTTTTAAATTTAATTTGAAAGTGTCATTTATAATAAATTTCTTTTATTTATTAAGTTTTGATTAATAGCACTCCGAAATTCCTATAACTGGGCGACACACTGTCAACGATTGTTGTCTGTATTTTGTTTTTATAAAAAAAAAATATATATATATACATATGCGATTTACCAGCAACATACATATATTAAAGTGAATGTGCAAATATGCACATACTAATATGAAAAGCAAGTAAGAACGTTGCAGTCGGGTGTAACCGACAGCGCAATACTCGTCCACAGTATAGTAAAATATACAGCCAGGCATTATTTGTGCAATGGAGAATTAATCTCTAATTAATTATGACAAATACAATCCATTAAAAGGAGAAAATCTTAATTCTAAATTTTGAAAAAAAAAACATTTTTTCCTGATATGAGGGGAGGGTACATGCTTTTTCCACGCCTCAGTGAGCGCACCCCAAAATATATAACACCTTATCTGACGACCTTCTCTAGCTTTAATAGCAACAAGACGGACAATTCAATAAACCAATATACTCTTTTCACTTCGTGAACGAGTATAAAACGAGCAATGGCATTGGGTTCCTACATTAAAAATTTATATTTTTATGACCTGCAAATGCAATGTGAGGCAATGTGATGCATGCCACTGCCAAAGGCTCCCCTTTTTGCCGGTCAAGATTTGTTTGCTCTTCGTACGCATTAGCATTATTAATTGAATTCTTTGTTACGCATCCTGGTAAGCCTTGCGGGGTCGGATTTTGTTTATTTTTCCAAGCCACCGCCTTGCAATTATTTGTGTCATAATTAACGAGCGAAACTTTTTGATTTTTTGGAACAACAACATCCCAACATTAAATGTTGAACGTCGAACGTGACGAACGCCGACATTTTAAAAACTGAGGCAGTTTTGCATTTTGTTTATTTACCTACCCAAAACGGCCAAGCGTATTGAGTGACCAAATATGAGAAATGCGTAAGATTTATTTTCGGCATAATGAAGGCAGCGTGCCAGTCAGAGCAGACTGTACCTTCGAGTAGATACACTCAGAAAAAAATCCAATAATTTTTTTTAGATAAAGTACAAGGGTTGTTAAATAAACTTAACTTAAAAAATTCATATTTCAAGAAAAAATGTATAATTCCAACATTTTTAAATTTAAGTAAATTACTCTATCTTACAAACGTTGTACTACCAGTAAGTAAACAATAGAAAAATGGGCCTATTAGTCCGTTGTATAAGAATTTGATTGAATTCTTTGCAAAAGTCAAGGCCACTTATAAATCTAAGAACTAGATTAGATTTCTTTGAGTGTATGTAAGCGTTTAGTATATGCATATCAATATAAAAGGCAATTGCTTGAAGTTAATGATCCATAAAACTCAAAGCAGCCAAAATGTTAAACATAATTGTAACGAGTTCTCATATTGCTATTCGACCGGTACATGACTGTGCTTTGGTAGCAATTTTCAAATTAATGCCAGTTGCGAGTGCTTTGAGCTGGCGCCGCCTTGTCAAGTTAACGTCACGCTAGAATGGAGCCGTCAAACGCAGTTGCAGCAGCTGCTGCTGCGGCTGTTGTTGTTGTTGTTGTTTATGCGTCAGCGGAGTCAGAATTCAATTAGCACACAGAGATTGACTTTAACACGCTTTATCAGCTAGGCATTTAAACTAACTAACAGGTGTCTATCTGTCTGTACCGAGCTGAGTTTGCGTGTTGTGTGGTTGATCTGAAGTTGATCGCGAGCAGAAAACGCTTTTGTATTTTGCAATCGCACGACTCGTTGTTGCAGCAAGCACATTTGCATGTCAAAGTTCAGCTGAGAAACGACCTGCCTGGAGCATTAATCAAAATATTTTGTATGGCCCGTCAGGGCCACAGTTTCGGTCGCAGGCATCATTGATCATGCTGATTATGGCGTTGTCGATCGTGACTTTGATATTTCCTTTAATTTTCTCTTATTGTGCTCGCGCGGCAAGCGGAAAAACCGCCACAGTCACAAAGGTCGCCATTGGGCAAAGAAAGTTTCGTGCTCGTTATGGAAATTGCAAAAAAAAAATTTATTTGTAAAAGAGAAAATAAACCAGTAATAGACTAGTTGACTAGGATATACCCTGAATTCTATTAAAAAAAGGCTTTACAGATCAGTGTCGTGTACGTTTTGAACCTGGAACCTGCCAACACTTGAGCTGCATCTCATACATCTTAAGTAATAATTAATATTGTACTAAATCGTAGTCGAAAATTATAATATTATATTATAATTATCGATAACTCAGCAGGGTAAACATTTTTTTTTAAATCCTAAATTTAGGAGATACCCTGAACACTGCAATCTGTCGTTACTTAATTCTTAATTAACTTCTAAACTAAGAGTATGATCTTTATGAAATTTTCAGGACTTAACAAATGCATTGAAATCGCTGTACAAGCCAAAGCGTTAGATAAACTTGTGCTGCGTGTGGCTAAGGAATCTTATACTTACTTCTTACTCATGTTCAATGGGTTCAGGGTATAAAAAATTCTGCATGGAAATTGAGTAAAATATGCCTTATCAGCTGTGGCTTTCAAATATTCTCTGTAAAGTAAACATTGTGCGGGGCATATGCAAGCACGACAAATTGCATTTAATTAACAGATACACAACGCCGATAAGGCTGACTTTTCGTGCGAAAACTGAGCAAGTTATGGCCATATTTGCGTTGTCCGATATAAGCATGTATTTATCAACGAACATGCATATTCGAAGAAGACTCATCGTCAAAGATTGAGTACAAAATTACTCTAGCAAAGTTTTAAACTTAGTGATTTATTTAAGTACAATTATTTTTATACCCTTACCCTTGTAGAACAATCAATTAATCATTGCGGTCGGTAGTTATCGTTATACCCACTTACACCATTATACCAATTGGGTATAAACCTATACCCTTGTATAACAATCAATGAACTATTGCTGACGGAGCTGGTGGCAAAACTTCACGAAGGGCGCAATCGAGTTATATAACGATCGAACGGTATCTTTTAATCAAAACAATGTAATAGCTGTAAGTCATACGGAAATAATTTTTGGTTTTTGAGTTTAAATTCATAGGGGGTATTCAGGAGTTCGTTGAAACATATACGAATTTGAAGATGCCTCACTCATTCACGTCACATAACTCGTTCAAAAGTTATTAAGAAATTACATTTTATGTGTGTTTTCGAAAATTATATGAATATAACTTTTGTTTTAGGACTTTTGGCAAAACCTCACCCTTTCCAAACCACAGAAGATAGAGGTATGGTCTATATTTTGTTTGAAAGGTATTTTTTAAAGCTTCTTAAGTAAGTCAGTAAAAAGTTGCACCTTTTGATAATTAAAAAGAAAACAACTCCACCGATAAATGTTTTATACATTGTAGCTATTGAAAATAGGCATTCGGCAAATCGCCCAAAAGTTATTTATAGGTACAAAAAAGCTGGACATTTTTGCGGAATATCCAACTTTATTTTGTAATTGAATTAAATACCATATATCAGGAATTTGTCATACTATGAAATTACTTTTAATGGTATAGAATTTTTGTTTACAAATGTTTTTTTTTTTGGTAATAAAATAAAAAGTATTTTTAAAAATATCATACCCTCGGTCTTAAGTTAGCTTTTTAGGGTACACGAGCTGGCAGGCAATACCAGATCATTTATTTATACATCTGCCCGGTCCCAAAAGCGAATTGTTTAGAAAGTCAATCAGCAATAAAAGTCAAACACAGAGAATTGTCACAAAGCGCAAGGCGGAAAAGTAAATGACCGCCGAATTAAGCGCCGCAACACTCGAAGAAGGCGAACGACAAACAAAACAAATTAAGTTTTTGTGATATTTTATTATTCTCGATTGTGGTTCGATTTTATGTGCATTGATTTTTTGAGGCGCGAAAAATGGTGTTGCTTGAAATAAAGAGCACATTGTAGAAACTATTTACATGCCCCGCAACTCGTGTTGCAGGCAGCCATAAAACAGAGAGGTCGAGTAGATTGTGCGCCACAAGTGGCGCAACATGTCAATATTTTGGATGCTATACATTATGCAGACATTAGCGGCGTTTTATGACTCAATTAAGTGATCATAAAACAAAGTTCTACAGCACTATTTACAGCCCGGTTTTATGTTCTGCTACCGAGCCAACCCTGGCAACCAGCCTATAACCAAAAGCGCATTAATTATGCGGCTTTTCTCGGTGAGCCACTTAGCACAGCGTCCAAATGTAACCAAAAGCCAAAAGCCCAATCGCAACGCTTGCTGGCGGCTTGCGGCCTGGACTTTAAGTCTATGCTGTCTTTTTTGCTGTTTACCTTTTTGGCTTTCAGCTTTTGGCTTTCAGTCCTTTCAATTGCCCAGTTACCCAGTTACCTGGAAAGTCGCTGTCTGGGCAAGTGTTAATAATCTTTTTGCACATTTACATAATTGAAATTTGTGGTGCTTTCAGTATAAATTCAACTGTCCCACAGACTTTTAAATACTGCGCCATACGGCAACGTTGGTGTTTGCGGGTATTATTTGATATTTAGATAAATATGAGTTTGGATGGCTTAATGTATATCTCCTTGTCGGCTTGTTTGCTTAGAAATTAAATTATAGCATATGATAGGTTTAAATTCTAAGTAATATTAAAGTCATGTAAGACTCTACGATATGATATGATATATAACTTAAGTTTAAATTTCCATAACAGGTGGTAGTCGAAAGCTTATGGTAAACACAAATAATATACATATAATATAATACACAATGTAATGTTATCTAAGTATTACTTGTAAGTGCATTTTTATTTCTATTGTAATTTTTTGGTGATTATATTATCAAATAAATACACCTCTACACGAGGTACAAATCTAGTGGCGAGATTCAAGATTCAAGACCCAAAAGTTTTGATATCAAATTTTGTGACAAAGGATAGTAAAAAAATTGCTAATTAAGCCATCCTGATCAAAAACATGGGATCGGAGATGCCTTATTCTGCCTGTTACATACATTTGCACAAAACCATTATACCCTTTTTACACATTTTCAATGAGTTCGGAGCATAAAAATAGTTTGACATTCCGTATAAGTTTTAAAAGGAAATTAGAGTCAGAATCATGCATTGATTTTATCACGATTTACTTAAAACTTTATCAACCATCATCTATCTGCACCCTCAAGATGTCAGTATCTTATCTAGATTTTGATTGCGAACGTTTATCTTTTCAACTTGATGACACCAATTGGATATATACATATATGTCATATATATATGCGTGAGTTCCAATTGCCTTAGTTTGGGCTCTTTTGTTCGCTGTGGGATGCTCTCGTTGCTGTTGCTGTTGTCGTTGTTTAAATGGCCTGAGGGCAAAGTGGAAATCAATGCTAATTAAAGGCATGTCGATATTTGACTTTATACATTCATGTGTGTTTCGAAATTGTTGTTGGTGGCCCGCATAGCAAACCGACTGTCAGACATTGTAGCCGACCGCCGAGCGTTTCAGTGTCAAATGTCAACTTCTACGCCGATGACGACACATCAACGGCTACAACAAGTGGCAATTAGACGACGCTCGAAGTGACGTCAAAGCAACAGCCCATAAGTGTTATGCACACATAGTTCGTTGTGTGCGGTGAGAGGGTGTATGTGTGCATTTTTTGTATGAGCGTGAATGCCTGGTGCTATGATATATAACATTTAATTGACACATGTAAAGCTTGTCAACAAAACACGGCTGCCTCTGGCATCGATAGCCGTTTACCCCTCCCCCCGGCGTTGACATGCCGTCGCCGCCTGCTGGTTGCTGCCCCCACATCTCGCAGCGGCAAACTTTAAAATATGCCTGCGTGATATATGGGCACGCTAATTGTGGCTGCCGATGTCGATCGGCATTGACGACGACGCCGACGACGATGTTGGGTGAACTGATGTCGTGGAAAACTGAAAGGAAATCGTGCGAATTTGCAACGAGTGTAAAAAGTTTTTCTTGTTTTCTATTGGCTTTGAAGTTGATTTAGTTGCTAAACACTGTTGACGTTCCAAATGTGTATTTCTGTGTGGTGTGTGTGTGTGTATGTGTGTGTGTTGTGTGTGCGCTTATTTGTTGTCTTGTTGGCTGTTTGTTAAACAAATCCAGGCCGTTAATTGCCAGCCAAAGTGTCAAATCCAGACCGACAAGACGGGGCACAACACAGCTAAACAAAAGAAACGAAAACAAAATTTGAAGTGAGGCCAGGCAAAAACTAAAAGGGAACTTTCCACATGAAAAAGTCGCAGAACATGACGATATTACGACACAGATCTAGATTCGATAAATGCGCAACTCCGGCAGCGCTCTTCAGTTGGCCCATTAGCCGAGGCGTCTGCATGTCTGGCTGCCACTTTAGACTGCCACTTAATAAATAGTTTGATGCATTATTCTTGCTTGCATTCAATCAATAAGGCAATCGCCCTGGCACTCCTCCTTCTGCTCTGCGGTTGTCTCTCCCTGCGTTCGGTTGTTTTTCTAGTGGCTTTTCCGCAAAATGCTTTTAATTCAATTTTATTTCAATTTAATTGCCACATTGCCGGGTTGCCGCTGCCCCTGCCGTAGCCGTAGCCGTAGACGTTGCCGTAGCTGTTGCCGTTGCCTGGCATAGGCACTGCATATGTTGTCTATATGGGTCTGCCTATCTCTGTCGATCAGCTCGACACGATGACTGGGACCTGGGAATGGGACTTCGACTGCAAATGCTACTACGAGTACGAATGCGACTGACTGGGCTGATTATTTTGCCCCGCTCTCGATATTATACAATATTTTTGCGTTGATATATATGCGCGGCAGCAGCTTTGTAATGGATTTCGACTTCTTCGCTTCAAGTTTTCTATGAATTTCCCATAAACAATGCTAAATGGAATGGCTGCCAGGCATTTGGCTGGCAATTGAACTACATTTCGTATAGTTTTCAATACGATTTATGCGTGCAACTCATGCAGTGGCATCCAAAGTGATTGCACAAACAAGTTTAAAAAGCCACTAAATTGAATATAAATGACCAATAAAATATATGTGAATTCCTCAAAAACAAAATAAGTACACACACATATATATATATAGATATATATATAAATACTCATGTATACAGAGTGAGTAGCTGCCTAAGTAAATGTAACCCACAACACACAAGGCAAGCAGCCGCACTTCCCCCCCTTCCGCACTTCTTCACTGATAATAATGCGTGGCACAGAAGTCGCTGCTGCAGTATTAATTGATTGGAGACTGGAGTGTATGCGTAATATATAACACTTGACAGTGCCGTGATGGATTCATGATTGGACGAAGGGTGTTCGGTGATTGGTGCGGGTGTTGGGTGTTGGGTGGCAGCACGTTTAGCTGATAAGCGGATGACATAAGGAAGGCAGATTTAATATAGCGCTAACTGACCTTCAGCGGACCTTTGGGTTACCGCAAACAGTAAATCATCATCATAATAAAATGAAATCACATCTCCATTTGCTTTACAGCTACGCACTCGATTTGTTATTGGGTTGAGCAGTTAACAGGGTGACACACAGGGATTGGAGCTGCGCTGAGTCCAACGGCGCCATGGAGTTAACAAAGCATTTGTGCTTATTGGCACTGGCTCTGCTCGCAGTGCTGGCGCTTTATGGCCGCACCACAGATGCCTGTATGTGCATGCCCTCGCATCCGCAGACGCATTTTTGCACTGCCGACTATGGTGAGTAGAAGTGCGGCGCAAAGTGGAGTGTAAAGGATGCTCGCATATCCTTGGTGAATTCAATAAAAATGCCAGCATTTCGTTTCGTTCCTCAACAGTTGTGCAGCTGCGCGTTCTGCGCAAGTCGAACACAATTGAGCCGGGCAAAACCATCTACAAGGTGCACATAAAGCGCACCTATAAGGTAAGCACTCGGCACTTGCTGCTTGGCTGCTTTTAGGATTCTCCTATTATCAAGTTCCTTATTTTGTTTAGGCCACACCGGAGGCAGGCAGAATGTTACGCGACGGTCGCCTGTCCACGCCCAACGGTGACTCAACGTGCGGCATTCAGCTGGACATTGGCAAGGTCTACATCATAGCCGGACGCATGCCGCAGCTGAATCTGTGCAGCTACTACAAGGAATACACCAAGATGACAATCAGCGAGCGCCACGGCTTTAATGGCGCCTACCGCTTGGCTTGCAACTGCACCGTAAGTGCCCCACAGCACCTCCCCCTCCACACAATAGACTTCCAGCTAAATGGCAACTGTTTTACAGATCACCCCGTGCTTCGGCACGCAGTGCCTGCGTCAGCGCGAGTACGCCGATAGTTGCAAGTGGTCGCCATTTGGAATATGCGAACGTGATTACTCCTCCTGCGTGCCCCACAACACCCAAACGCGCAATGGCAGCATCCAGCGCTGCCGCTGGCGACGCACGCAGCTCTACAAAAAGTGCCTGAGCAATCCGTAGATGTTGTTGTTGGCATGCGGTTTGAGAGATGGCCAAGGTGGCTCTTTGTTATTCTGCAGTTTTTTTAATTTTATACTTGAGTTTTTCGTGTAGAGCTTTAATTCGTACGTTATGCTTAATGTGTTATTTATTAATGGATGGCTTTTAGATGTGACCACGATTCAATGTAGCTACTTAACTTAATTAGTAATTAGCTCGTAATATTTAATACACTTACCAAATCACGCGGATTCGGGAAGAATGTTTGCTCGATCAGCGGAAAGCCGTCCCGGCCCAGGCGACGCTGCAGCTGCAGCAGATGCGAGAATACCCACGGCTTGTCCTGTTCAATGACAAAGGGAGAGGTTTAACCGTAAAGCTAACAGCACATCAGCTCTCAACTCACCTGAAACTGATAAATCGAATGCAACGAATTGATGCTGGGCACTCCGCCGTATTTAAGCCCCAATATGGTTGATCGAAAATCGCTGGAGCCATCACGTGGCGGTTGACGTATCAATACGAAATCCGGGCGAAAGGAACGGGCAACCTGTTTTTTTTTTGTTTTGGTGTGTGATATTCCAAAGTTACATTAGAAACACATAAAATGCAAAATATACCTTTGTAATTATAGTTGAATCTTAACTAGTCACATGCAAAGTGACAAAATAAATACAAATATCAACAGTTTATCTTGCTTTTAACTTAACTTGTCTAACTTGACTCTTACATCCCTACTAAGACGCCACTTTATTACAGCACGGAACTCAATGTGTTGCTTTCAACCATGCGTAGATACATACATGTAATCAACTTCAACGTATGCCCCATAATTATATATGTCAGACAACTCAGTTGTAATATGCAGACGTGTGCACTCTACACATACACACAAACGAACACAGTGGCGAGTACAATTCCACTTTCTTATTGCGCACGTAACCCTCACATAATTTTCTCACGTGCCTTACTTTATGCAGCAGCAATCAAAGACTTGTCGATTGAAACGTTTCACAGCATACTTTTCGGCAGAGCCAGCAAATATCAGCGGTGGATATTTTATTGTTCGGATAGAAATTCGGATAATTGCAATTGGTTTAAAACTTGGGTTAACAGAGATATATGGCACATAATGAAACGTTAAGTCACACTAAATTTAATATGAAAGGTTTAATTTAATCAATAAATACATTTATATAATAAATAATAAATAAATATACTTTTGAATTGTATTGGAAAAATAATGTACATTTTTTATGAAGGTGTGAAACACATAAAACATCTAGAATCATCGTAGAAACAAATAGATTTTATAGATTTCTCCCTGATAAACATTTGAAGGTTATAGTTGGGAGAAGTGGAGTTTTTTAGGAATTGTTTTGAACTGAGATGCTTTACAAGCTGAATTAGACCTAGTCATATCTCAGACAATTTAGACAATCTTATGTTGGGAATTACTATTTGTACCCAGGCTATGCATTCTTTGGTACTATACAATATAGTTCACACAGTAATCACAATTAAATTGATTTTCACATTCTTTAGATGCAAAATTTATTTGCACAGGCGCGACCATTATTAAAGCTTTGTAAGATTAACAAAACACCACTGAGTACACAAGGACACATACTTAAAGCAATGCTGCAAATTGTTGATAAGCGTAACTCTTGAGTATCCTTTGGACAGTAAATAAATTTAGTGCGTGCTCAGCCAGAAGGACTCAGCCTTGACGACACAGGCAAAGCACTTAAGCCATTCCACGGCGAATTAGGTTGAAATGTGCGAGCAATAAACACACAAATAGCAAAACTGCAAATAAACAGACAACTGAAAGCTCCTGACGAGGGACGCGGACACAGAAGATGGGCTATCGTCTGTGCGCATTGCACTAATTAAGAACAAACACGAACCGTTCAACGTCCGTGGAATGGGGAATAACTCACCCGGGTGCCGCTGCGATAGGCTGCCATTGTAACCACCGGTCCGGTATCGGCGCTGGAGACCACGGTAATGTCCTGCGGATGCACAGCAGATAAAACAGTGAGTTTCACAATGGTTTTAGTGTTTAGTGTGACGCCAGCTTACCCGGAACTCGGCCTGCTCCACGCGTATATCGAAATCACCATGCAAGCGTTTTCCACGGAAGTACTTGGACCAGTCCGTGTTCTGATCATCCAACACCAGCAGCGTGAAGTATCTGTCCTTGTTGAAGGTGGGCGCACGTTGGGTGGCACTTTGAACGGCAGCTCCTGCGTGTGGCGAAAGTTGTTTGAGATTAGCAAAGAAATTTAATTGAAGTTGAATTTCCAAATGCAGCTGTAAAGGACATAATCCAACCGTTCTGAAATGCATTTTCTCTACAATTTCGCCAAGTTTCGTGCACTGTCGTAAGTTTATATTCTTTTCTCGATATAAATAAATGTATTGCTATTAAATTTAACTACTTTATATGTTTCAAAACTGTTATCAGTGATGTACAGTAAATGGAACTAATGCGGTTTTATTGGAAATTGAGAATACGAAAATGATTATTTAGGAAACTTGGATGAAAGTTCGCTCGAGAATATGCCAAGGTCGTAATGTTTCTTTCTAGTTTATCATCTAGCCATAGCATACCCAATATGGAAGCGCCCTGATCTCGTGCTGCGCCCGTTAAACTCTGCACGCGTTGCAGAAGACTCTCACGCGACTTGGCCGGGCTGGTGGGCGCACTAACGCCACGCGGCGGCCCTGGAGCCGCCGTCGCCGGAGCCTTGCCAGCGCCAAAGCTTAGCGATAGCTCCGGAGCGGCGCCGGTTGGCTGCGGCGGCAGTTGGCCTGGTGCCGGTGGTGGCGGCATGTTCGGTGGGCCGCCGGCAACATGCGGCTTGGTTGGCTGCTCCTGTATAGGACGTGCAGCTGGCGGCAAGCTATTGGGATCAACATCATCGACCTCGGAAGACAAGTCTCCCGAGCTGAATCTGCACGTGTTGCGTGGACGTGGATTATATGTTAGTGTTGGGTGTGTGGTAGTAGGTAGCGTGGATTTGTTGTGGTATTCGTTTAGTCGTTTCAAATGCGAACCGTACGACAAGTAGACAAGTGAATGGTGCAGCGCAGTTAAGTGAAAGAGCAAGAGAAATAGAGAGAAAGAGAGAGAGAGAAAAAAGAGCACACAATTTGGGGGGGAGAGAAAATAGACAAACATATGAAATCTCAAATTAGTCTCGTACAACTGATGCCCCCTCCCTTCTAAAGAAGGGGGCGTTTCCTTTTAAGGTCTTTACCTTCTCTTCAGGAAATTAACATTGGAAGTGAAGCTCGATTTAAACGATGAGAAATTCAGGGTGCTGCTTTTTGGTTCCTGTGCGGCACGCGAATGAAACAGAGAGTACAATGTATAATATTTGTAGTCCAACTTATTAGTTAAGTGCTTGCAATTTTGGGCATTCAATAAACGAATTGTTGTTGTAGTGCATAGACATTGATCGTATATAAGGGCATACATATGTATGCATGCAAAACGTTTAAAGCGTTACGTAAACATAAAATGCAATAAAATACTTATGCACACTGCTCTGATTTTAATCTGTAATTAAGGTAGACCTCAGACGCCCATTTAACCCTCAGGAAAGTTATCATGCCTAATTGGCTTGAGTTTTAATTACCGGTATACTAGACGTATACTTAACGGCCACTTCGAATGAAAATTCACACAGTGAAAGATGGTAAAAATCGTAAAAAAATGTAGTTAGAAGCTTGCAATAAACGTATTGCTTACGCTACTTTTATAAAGGAATCTAAATTTAAAATTTCATATGTCATCTTGTTGAGAGAACGATTAGTAAATTCATGTAATATATTTTGTGGTCACTTACAAACTGCCAACAGGTCATGTATTTATATAGCATGAAATTGCAATGAAAATTTGCTGATAGAAAATAAGGTGATTTTGATTGATCTTAGAATGGTCGAACGGACGGAGAAAGAGTCGAGATAAATGAAAAACTAAAATAATTATCATAAAATGAAATTAAAAGCAACAGCTAAATTTTCATAAAAATACTCGTGTGCGTAATGAACATAAAAATAAACTGCATGGAAAAGGAATGTAACAGGATTGTAAAACTTAATTGCGAACAGGCTGGCAACAGGTGCCAACACAGCTGTAACTGGACAAGCTGTTGCCAAGGACAACTAAGGACAATGGCTAGCAAATACTAAGCAGCCGTTTCGATAGAGAACAGTGTGCCTTTTGTGGACTTCGCTTTGCTGGCAAATAAAAATCAATGACGAATTTCAGTGGCCTGTGTGCAGGCCCTGTCAAGTATGTCAAACACTTGTAGCCAAAACGGCCTGCACGGCCTTCTCGTGTTGTTGTACTTGTGCTGAATTTGTATGGGCTGCGCCCTCAAGGCTCAGGGCACTTGAAACATTTCAAGCTGACATTATGGGCCAACACTCGCAACAACACGCACAACAAACAAGCGTCCGCACAGTTGCGGGCCATTTGGGTTTATAGTTGGGACGTGTGCGCCCATAGGTAGCGCCCAGACCAGCTGCTGCCTCTTTTAAAATTGATGGAGCTTTAAAGGCAACTGAAAAACTGAAAAGCTACATGAACAGAAAACCGAAATGAAAAACGCACATATATGCAGCAATACTGATGGTATAGGCTTAAGCAATGTGTGTGTGTGTGTGTGTATGTGTGTAGATAAATGAATAGATGATAGCGGTGAGTGGGTGAGCGAGCCGCGTGGGCTGGTGGTTAGCATTAAATGAGTTCTTGGCACTTGGCACTGCCTTACCGGTGGCGGGGCGCAGATTCGCCCACACCCAGCAGTTGCAATGGCGCTAATATTGACCGTGGACAACGATGGACCCCAACAGTTGGCCTGTCTTTAGTGTCGTTGGCGCTGGGTTTCCGCTGCGTTGCCTGTTGAGCTCTTAAATTCTCCGCTAAGTGCTGCAATTGAACAAGAACAATTAAATTGTATTAAAATTTGTGCAAAAACTTTAGTTACTCAGCATTTATCATAGGGACATAATCAACCATAAACAACTTTTAGACAATGCCGCTCAAAACAAACATCGGACTGTCAGGCGAGCTACCTACAAGAAGAAAACGAGCAGACAGCTTGCGGCTTGCCCAGCTCAGGACTGAATGACTGGCAGCCCAACTGCTAACCAATTGTCCTACTGTCTGTCTTTCTGTCTGTCTGTTTATTTAACCGACTGTCTGCCAGCCTATCCAACTGTGGTCGCTGTTGTCGTTGCTGCTGTTGCTGTTGCTGTTGATGTGTGCGACCAACTCTAAAGATTATTATTGGTAGTTCAATGCACTCGCCTGCCACAAAATAGGACAAAGTATACAAGTAAAAATATATATAAAACTAAGAGTCGAAATTTATTTTATAGCAATACAGTCGTGTCGTTGTCGTAAGATGCTCTCAATTTACTTTAAACCATAAATACTACATGTGAGAGAAATCAGAGCAGCTAATTTTTGAAGTATCCGATAAATATAAAAGTATTATAGCAATGTAATATTTAAATTGCAGAAGTGAACGCGCATTAAAAGTGTTATTACTACTTTAAGCAGTCGTAAACATTCCTAATAATTGTGCATAAACTAAAATGAATACAAACACAGCGGCTGGGACATTTTTCCCAATGTTATACACATTGAAGAATTATTTTTTATAATTACTACAATTGTTTTACTATTGTGCGATCGTTAAAAAATTGTTAGATATGAAAACGGCAGTTAAATGCCTATTTCTAACCAAGACTCAAGACTGAGGAGTATTGGAAAAGAAAACTATACAAAGCCAAATGAAGCGTATTAGGTTTGAAAATTGATAGTTAGACAGACAAAGTGACATTTCTAGATAACATCAGCTTATTTTACCAATTTGTAATACTTTCCACTTTGAAATTGACAATTGAAAAGAATAAAACTTACAACATACCGACAAGAAATATTAGTAACTAAAATCTTTACTAATTTTGTGCTATTTTGATGGCATATAAAACGACTTTCTTGAAACTCCATATACTATTTTTCCACATCAAACAGCGTACCCAAGATTTGGTTTCTAGTTGGAGGACAGACATATATTAGCCATATGTCAAACCAATATTCCACAATTTTGTTTGCGGTTTCGCTAATTTATTTAATAATTGAACAGACTAACATTGACTGACATAATTAACTGTTTTATTTACTAATGTGTGCGCAAACGCGAAAATCTCACACACATTTAAAATGTCCCAAGGCGACTTTAACTAGCTGCTTCAACGATAAGGATTCAAATGTTATTTTCAAAAACGAAAACATGCCGTGACTTGATAAATTAAAGTTGTGACTCAGAAATGTTGTAGTAGTGTTTGTTGCCTACTTTCCACGCTTAAGGGACTTTAGACGTGCGTGCCACAAATTGACACAACAGCCTTATGGGCAACTTAGGCGCCTACGAATGTCCTTGACAGGCTCTAATGATATGTACATATATTTAAATGAGACTTGGAATTGCTAATGCCAAATTTACAGCCATAATGACATAAAAAATGCATAAAGCCTGGATTTGGACAATGTTGGAATTGCATTTATGATATAAGCTTTCATTATGGGCTATTTAAAGCCAGCGACAATACGCATACGCCATGTAGTTCGGCAGTGGCGTCACTTGGTCTGGTCTGGCGTTTACTTTGTGCCACATTCGAGTGGGCGTGCTACAATCAACACACAGGCCCACTGAGTCTGTTTCCTTGTGGTTTTCCCTGTATGTATCTGTGTGTGTGTGTGTGTGTGAATATGTGCAATTTCCGGAGATGCTCCTCGCCGCAGAATGACATTTGCCATTTCGCCAGCAGAACACTCTCCCTCGCTCTCGTCTTGGTACACATCCTCGCATATAAATGTCAAAGTTGACAGATGATTCTGGCAAAAAAAAAAAATACGAATTGGGAATTGGTGGCAAATAAACTGTTATTGGCAATGTGTGTTTATTATTTTATGTAGCGTCTCAAATTGTTTGTTGCACGCAAGCTGTCGCTAAAAATAAAACAATGATGAATCCGAAACTTGTGTCTGTATAATTGCTTACATAACAGCGACACCCGCAAAAGAAGCCAACAAAGTTGGGTTTATCGTTAAATGGAAAAAGCTATTTTTGTCCTCGTGATCTGTTTAAATTAGTTGCATAGCCCACATGTGGCTTGTTGGACTTTTTGAAATACCAAACTCAAAGTTTTCGCAATTTGTGTGCTATGCAAGTTGAAATCCGTTTTAAATTGGGCAGTTTTGAGTAGGACTGTGGAACACACACACGAAAAATCTGATGCTCTGACGCTATTTCGTCTAGCTGTGGCTAACCTCTGCTGTGTAAAAACTTTTTGAATTATTAATCAGACCAAAGTGCAGGGAGTCAACATTCGGTTGATGTTGATGGCCCATAACTTTTTGGTAGCTGTGTTGCAAACTCCATTACACCGTTTAGCCCTTTGATGGGTGTGGATTGCAACTCAGTGGACACATCAATCCATCAACGTCGCCACGAGGTTGCATTTCAGCACTCTGGCTGGCTAGCATAAAAGTTTTCTCTGCTGGTTGCATAGGACACAGTGAATAAGGGGATGTGGCAGAAGGAGCAATGCGCTCATTATTCTACCGGCGCACAAACGCAAAGGAATACCGCAAACACCTGCAGCCACATCTAACCCATTTTCAGGCCGCATTTCCTTTTCTGACAGCTTAGCTGCCAAGTTATGTGACTTGTCCGTTTCAGACTGCCATAAGCGAACGTTTAATGTCGTTTCGATAGTAATTAAAGCAAAAAAAAAAACACGGTAGCTGACAAAAATGTGGCATAAATATGACATCGCTTACGGCAGAGGTCAAAGACTCGCACGCAAACAGCAGCAGCAGCAGCAGCAGCAACAACAACAACAACACATTGTTGCTTTACATACACGGGCATTTTTTTGACGAGTTCGCCCACGTGCTGTGTGTGTATGCGGGTGTGTGAGTGTATGTGTGTATCCTCGATTATCTACAAGTACAAAACTCTATCCGTTGCATACTTCTGGGCTGTCTGCTATAAATACCGTATTTATGTGTTTAGTGCTCTAATTAATATTTGCTAACTCACCAATTAGCAATGCATATTACAAATGCACAGTAACACCTACACCCTACCCTAATCCCTTTCAATTCTATTTCTATCCCACGCCCACTCTCCCTGGCTGGAGCGCCGTCTTTGTTGTGAGTTTGTGGGGTAGCAGGTTGCCACTCCGTGGGGCACAATCCAAGCGCCTTAATCGCCAAGCGCTTTTTGTTTAACTAATTCAATAAAACGCCTTAGCCTCTGTTTCAGCCCTTGCCTGGGGTTTGTTGTTACGGCGTCTGTCTACGCTTATCACGTACACACATACAGACACACACACAAACACGCATACACACACACACGCACACACACACACACACACACAAGGCAAACACAACGCTGCCTGTCTGACTGACTTAGTGATACAGAATTTTTACCGTGTTTCGATTTTTGGCAGTTCCAAATTCCTTTGGGTTTGAGTTGCACCTTTTTCTTTGCTTAACTGAGCAAAGGAATTTACACGTTTAATTTGCAGCTTGGCAATTGAATATTATATGAAATAATTGAATGAGCCTTTTGGGTGACTTTAATGATCTGAAACTGAACACAAATATGATTTTTTTTCAATTTAGTTGTTAAATTTTGAGCGCACAATGCAAAAAAAGCTGAACTATCAACGACGGTGATGAAATTTTCACTGAGCGTTGAGTCAAGTTGTTATATATTAATTTCCCACCAAAATGTAATGTGTAACGGCATAAGAGAGCTACAGCGAGAGCAAGAGAGAGTGCAATAGGCATTGAGAGTGTTAGTAAACAAATTGTCAAACTAAACTCTTAGGTAAATGTTTGCAGAACGATAGTATTTGTAAAAATGTACAACTTGAAAAGTTAAAAAGCTGTTTTTTGTTGAAATATCTCAGTATTTCTCACATAAAAAGCAAAATAAATTCAACTTATCCGTTACTTATATTACGTTTATCAACACTGCACAACATGCATGAGAACAAGAGAAATACTCAGTGCATATTTATCCTCATGCAGGTACTGCGCATGCGTCTGATAGTAAAACCTACGGGAGTATTGATTCATTCAAATGTTCTTACGCGTGCAACCAGCAACCACCGCCACATGCACGCACACACATACCTCCTCTCACACATATGTATATACAATACATGTGCCACTTTATTTTTATCAGCAAAGAGCGTAACGGTATTGGCATGAATGATAATGGCCCTTTACGAAAACATTTTTCGACGGTCTGGCAGCACGATTCACGTTGGCCAGCAACAATTGCGGATGAGGTATTTAACAAACGAAAGATGTGGCCAAAAAGCGAGACGTGAAAAAATGTCTGTGTGTAAACACAAAACAACAAAAAGCTAACGCAAAGAGAAAGAGCAGAAAACAGTGCTGAGCGCAGACAAAAACAACAACAACAACAACAGCAACAGCAACGGCTGGCAGCAACGGAGCGGCAACTAAGCCAATGCTAACTCAGCTTGGAGCACGAGCATCCAAAGCAAAGGCCCCACGCTGCCAGTTTCAGTCCCAACAAAACTCTCGAGCCGTCAAGTTGTTGCAAACGTGTCAAGCGGAAATTTTAATTCCCAGCTGCGTTTCAGTTAAGCGCGTTTCAGAACAGCCCGAAACAATAAGTTTTAAATATTGTGTGAGTGCAGCTAACTGAATTTGAATAACACACATCATTCAAATGAATTAAACTGGTTAAAATAACAATAAATACGACTAAACTTGTTGCATAAAACTTGTTTTCACGTGTTCGCTTACAACATTGCTTAAGAGCGCAACAACGAAGTGAATTCACAAAGCAGTAGATAAAATACTTTGCATAAATAAACAAACAACACACATATAAAAAAACCAAATGGCAAATTTCATGCGAACAACTTGAGGAAATAATTGAAAATACCTATAGAATATATTAAAAATTATAACAAAAACTACTTGAAACTTGCGCGAATTTACGAGCAACTCTCCGATCTCAGAGACGCGCTCTTAACTTGGCTTTAACCCAAACTGGTCATTTCTCTTAGTTCGGGTTTTGTTTTTACTAGCCCAAAAGTTAAAAACTGTTGGCAAAATGTTTTTAAAGCTGTTGCATAAATTGTATTCACCCTGCATAAATTACAAAAAACTATGTTGTTTATATGTACATAGCATCCAGTATAAATATATTAACGCATATCTGTTGCTGCGCTGACGTATGTTATAGCGGAAATAAATAATAATAGAACAGACAATATGAAATAAAAGTAATAAATAATACACATTTTTTTATGCGCTAAAAATCAACAATCAAATCGATTTAAATACGCTTCTAATGTACCCCAAACATTTTTAAATTATATCACATTCAACGATCACTTCAACAATTTGATTTTGTTTTTTTGCGACAATTTCGTCCCATGACGTAAGCTTGCTGTCAGTTAGTGTTTTTTGTCAGTCTCTTATAATGTGCGCCAATTTATTATTGGCATTTATTTTATATTTTTTTTACCTTTTGTTATATCTACAATTGGTATGCCATAAATTTATATGCGTATCGCAGAAAAACTTGTTTTCAACACTAACTCTCATTGTTTCATTTGAAACGATTTGCGAAACCTTTTCCGAGAAAAATATGCTGCTTCATTTAAAAGTTTAATACGGTGCGCAGATCAATCAGGTCGGGGTCGGTTTTAATTTTGTTTTTAAAGCTAACGTGAAATAGAAAATGAAATCGTGTACGTGAGAAACAGATGCGTTGCTTCTGGCCCACATTGCAGCAGATGTTTTATAGATACGAAAATCATATTAAAAGATTAGAAATTAATGCGGCGCTTCTGTCACGTTTGCGCACTTCAAATTTCCTAGAAAGTTATGGCTAGAAAACCACAAAAATCTCAAAATGATCTGAACTGCAGCTGAGCAGCTGAAAGCGTGGCAATAAACCGCAGGAAATCGACTTGCTCTGGCAGCTCAACAATTGTTAAAAGCTCGCATTGTTCTCGCATTGACTCATCGTCTGATGAGCATTTGAAAATAACAACAATAGCAACAACAATAACATGTTGAATGAGTAATTTTGTAATTTTCAACTGCAGCTGTGAGGAGCTTTTTAGTTGCCAACTGCGTGAGCCGCATGAAATTTGCCATAATTTGCGATAACAATTTGCACAATTGATCAATCCAAATGCAACGACTTTTTGCAGTTGCCAAAAGGATAAGGATAAGTGACGCCACTAAACAAAAGACTTAGGCAACGAACGTGCGCCACAATGACACACCACACAAAGGAAGCACACGGCTCCAGTTCGAGTTTGACGGCACTTTGGCTGCTGCTCAGCGCGCTGCTAGTCACACAGGTAAGTTCACACCGCCTCACAGCAGTGGGCTGGGCTGGGAGAGTGGCAAAAGTGGACAATTATAACTAGTCGCAGACCGCGTAGTTGTCTTCCATTTCACTTTTCATTTGCATACAATAATGTTCTGGATGGGCCAGGCATAAAAACGAGGTTAACCGCGGGCTCTCACATTGCCTGACCATTTTCATGGCGCACTCGTAAACTCGTACAAACAACATTCGCTGCGGGCACGTGAATTTTCCACGGCAATTTTCCAGGCAAGACAAATTAATGAACTGTGCTGTGGCCGCAGCTGCGCCAGTTGCTCAGTTTGCCAGTTTGTCAGTGTATCAATAGCTTGCGGGCAATTCAAGCCGACTTGTGGGCTTGTGCTTATATTTTTTCACTTCTCAAATGTGCCACTGACCGATATCTTAACTTTTACCAGCCGCAGTTCTACTTGCAAGCCCTTCGCACCAAAGGCGATTTTCAATTGTTTGCGATCGGCCGAGAAATGGTTTGATTTCGTTTTCGACTTATGAAATGGCACAAATCTATTAAAGCGACAGCTGCACGGGCTTGGCATCAATTGAAATTGGTGTAAGCCGGTCTTTAAGCAGCTGCATGTCGTCTACATGTGTGTGTGTGTGGGGATGTTTTTACTTTTTTTATTGTTGCAGCTAGTTAGTTTCTAGCTGAGCTGGAAAATTCTGGCAAAAATAAACAACAATTTATTTTGGCTGCGGGCTTTGGCGCTACGTCACTTGGTGGTCAGTTGATTGACAGCTAAAAATACAACTACTTTCAGTTTCTATATATGTGTATTTAAATATATGCATAACGGGTATATTGAACTAACTATTTATTGGTGTCAGCGGCCGCGTAAAAAATGACATCATAAAACGTAAAACACCGACGCCCACGTGGGGCGTCAAAAAGGCGTTTTGGGCTTGGCAATGGCAAGCGGCTAAGAGCGCTGCCTACATCGACAAGCTAAACACAACCAGCAGAAACAACAACAACAACTACTTAGCCTTTTAGTTAGCTGTGCCTAATGCAAAACTCACAGAACCTTGAAGCAGAAACAACGGCAAACAAACGCAGCGAAGCCGCTTTGAATTGCTGTGGATGATGATGATGTTTATGATGATGATAATAATGATGATGGTGTTGCTGTTGAAGGGATTTATGTTCACTTTAAAGGAATGCTTGATAATGATAATTATGATATAGGTTTACCGACTTTGTCTGTGTTGTCTTTGACTACATAAGTAATAAAACACACACACACACACCCACATGCACATGAGTGCGTGTTAAATATGTGTTTAAATTGATATTTAGCCACCTTACGGTATTTTTGCTGTTGTGCTGCTGTAGTTTCTGTCTTGGCTCCGTTTTGCTTTTCACACTCATTAAACAACAAGCGAACTTGCGTTTTCTGTTTTAAGTTTCAAAGGTTGTTCACACACACACAGAGTCCAGTTACAGACGAAATGTTGATTTTACTGGTTGGACATCGCAATCTTTTTTAAATGCGCAACGCATACGACAACTATCGACCATGTTATTAATTATAATTGTCGCCTCAATATAAATACAAACCAAATATTGACGTGCACATTAGCGGAGTTTGCGTGCTGTTGTTGTTGTTGTTGTTGTTGCTGTTACGGGCCATTAAAATCCATTTCAATGTCACAGCAAACAAAATATGCTAATTTTCATGAGTTGTATATGGCAATATAAGTATTCACATATTTGAGCATGTATCCGTATGCATGTGTTTGTGCCATGTCGTCATGCCTTTGGACCGTTGGCCGCAACAGTCAAAAAGGCAAAAATCGGTAACAAAACGCCAAACAACAGCAACTTTAAATCTTGCTTATTTGGCCAGAAATGACGCGTTGGATTTGACCGCAAATCGCCGCAGGTCGGCTTGCGGTTAAGGTATAGGGGTTTCACATCATGTGTACATGTATGTGTACACTTATAAGTTCGTATGTAGTTGTAAGTCAACTAAAATGCGACAAAGCCATAAGCGCATTTACAAGCACGTGTCGAACAAAACACAATTGAAGTGATCTATGTGTATGAGGTTTCTCATTTTTGACTACAAGATAGCTTTATTTATATGCAGCACTATGTCCGAAATATGATTCATTGTTTCGTTTACTGGAATGTGTTCCTAGAATCTGCGCTGAGGCATCCACAGTAATCTTAACAAAAGACTTAGGCAACAAACTTGTTGATTGTTTTGGCCGTTTAGATTGAAGTTCTTTAATGTTAAGTTCCATTGATGTGTGTCTTTGTTTTGTGCTTACTTTAACGGTAACTGCCTTGTACAGCTACCCGGCATTAAAAGGCATACAAAAACATCAACTAGATTTCAGCCAGATGGTTTTTGTTATTTATTCTTTTGATAAGACCACAGAATGCAAATAGAATATTTCTGGATGATATACAGCATTATGCTCTAATTAACAGTGTGGCGGCAGCTGGTTTTTGCTTTTCGACTCGCATCCAATCATATCGGAAAATTGAGTGCAATGAAGTGAACTGCCCGAGGTGCACCTCGCTGGGTTGTCATACTCGAACTCGCACTGGCCGCCGCTGGAGTGGGGCAATTAGAAGAGCAACCAGTTTCTTTGCGGCACGCAACCACCACTGGGTTAGTAGTGTGTCTGCGTCTGGAGACGATACTGGACTAATAGTGGAACGGGCAGGAAGCGATGCCATTGCCATTGGCATTAGATTGGCCAGCTGAGTGCGGTGCGCAGTTAGATGCCAGTGCTGGCCATAACTCTCGCAGTGTAACGTTGAAAATGGAAAGGATCATAAACCAAAAGCGTGTTTATGTCATGCCAACAAAATGACCACGAAATCTATTGGCCTGTGGCATTCTCAGTTGACGCAATTTAACGCCGCGTTGATTTCGAGTGCAAATTATTTTGTATACTGGCCAGCACTTGCCAGTTGCCAGTTTTCAGTCTAGCGTAAAATTCATTAAAATTTATGCAAAAGCCTTTGGCATATTGGGTCATCATCAACAACAGCGATAGCAGCCGCCACATTAGTTGGTTCTCAGCGGTACGCCAATGGAGAAAGTTCTTTCTTTTGTTTGGCTTTGGATAGCAGACATCATTATTTGATTAACTTGCATTGCTTACGTGCAGTGCGCTCTGCTCTGCTTCTGCTTCTGCTTCTGTTTTGGCTTCAGCAACGGCTTTTGCTCTTGCCACTTTTCGGCCCTGTCACTCAACGCAGTCACCAGCAGCAACAACAATTTAGCAATTGTTTTTTTTTTTTTTGTTTGGGGTAAAAGTGGGTTTTATTTGAAACTAATGGGAAAAACCATTTGCCAGTTCTGCTTTTGTTGCATTTCTGTGCTCTGTCTCTTGAAATTTCCACTGCGTCCGTCTATTGGCCCGTCATTGGGGCTTATGCTCCCAAAGTTGTGCCTTGGAGTTGCTTTCAGAATCTATTTCGCAAATGATGCGCATGGAAAGTGGCGTTTATGAAAATTGCTCAGCACCCAGGGGAATTTCGGCAAATGTTTGTACATATTGCCCAGGGACTAAACGATGGGTTTTTCGTGCACTAAAGCGCTGAGTAAACAGTTTCCAGCAATTAAGGTTAAAATATAGAAAGTGTCGTGTGATTTAACCTTACTAGAAATCATGATATTGACTTTGTAAAAAGCAAATGCAGTTTCTTAATGGAAATCTCCCTTTATTGACAGGTTCAACATTAGCTGCAAATTGCTATCATTTCAAAAATAATTATGGCTTACCCCGTTTCATAATTTTACCACTTAAATCTTGATTAATGACAATTAAATGGGTAACAAATGTATAACAATTATAGCAAGAACTTTCGGCCATTTCCCAGCATTGTTATTGGGTCAAAAGGGGTAGAGCCGAGAAAAATTCAATTATAGCCGGCTTTCAAAACATTTTAGCCCATTTCAACTCGACACTAAAGCAACATGATGCCCTCAGATAATCACATCAGGGAAGAAAAAAGTGCTCGCCATGCTCACAAGTGGCTGCAGCTTATGGATAAACCATTAAAACGAAACTTTTCTTTGGCTTCTGTACGGACAAGAGGAACGCCAACTGGGGCTGGCTCATCGTAAAAACCACTCAAAAACTAGCAATTAGTAAAACACATAAATAAGCAGTAAATGTCCGCAGCACATGACATGTTCTATGGAATATTTTCTTTTCTTTTTCTATTTTTTTTTTCTTTTCTTTTTTATTGTAAGTTGGTTAACAGTAAGAAAAAGTTACAAGAGTTTTTCTCTATTGATTGCCGTTCAGAAGCAACAGGCGCAGCAAGAAAAGGCCATATACAAGTGCTTATTATTATATTAGTGCTACGACAGCGTACAAGCCATACAATTGACCCCAGCGTGTGTTGGCATCGACATCAGCAACAGCAACGGCACCAACAGCAGCGCCTATTCCAAGTCCGAGTCCGTGTCCGGGTTCGGCTCCGGGTCTAGGTCTAGGTCTGGGGCTGGAGCATGCAGATGGGTACGTGCCATAAAATTAGCGCGTCAACGTCAGAACATCAATGGAAGAGTGCGCCAACAATTGAAATTTAATTGTAGCGACGGCGACATTAATTGCAGCTCTTATTTTTAGTCCACAAAGGCAAACAAAAGAAAAACACCCAAATGGGCTGTGTGAAATGCTGAAAAGCTACAACTTTTGATAGTCGGCGCGCATTATATAAACGGGCGGCATAAAACGAGTTTCAGCTCGTCCAAAGCTTGAGGCCTGCAGCCTGTAGCTTCATTAAGCTTTTGGCCAGGCCCAAAAACTCGATACTAAACATAAATACGGCCAACAATATGCGACGGCAGCGACTGCTGCGACGGCCGCACAACGGCTGTAATGTGATTTGCGACCGCTTAAACGGCAATTTATGCGCTGCCAGCGAAAATACCGTGACAATTTGCAATCAGCAGCAGCAGCAGCAGCAGCAACTTGGCAACTTGGAGCCACAACATGGAGGCTGCGAGTGGCCCGGCCGGTCGGTCCGTGGCTTTATGTTATAATTTACTTGCCAAGCTTTATTACTGCACAGCCAGTCGCATAGCGGAAATTCAAATGCACACAAAATATGTTAAGGCTCACAATCCCACTCCATTTCCCCATCCCCTCTCCGTCGTTCTAGAGGCCGCCTTTTGTTATACACGAGTTTCGTTTTGCTTCTAACACAAGTTGTTGTTTTAGTTTTCTGGCGTTAGCATTAGCGAATTTATTTGGCAATCAGTTGAAAATATGCACAGCTGCACTCGCCTAGTCGCAGCCCAGACTCTGGTGATTGTATCGCCGCACAACTATTGCGCAATATTAATGTTTTCCAAAAGCCAGCAATGGGAAACACACCCAGACGGAACGCGAGTGTGTGTGTGCGCGTGTGTATAAAAAGTCTAGCCACAATTTAATTTAAATTAGTGCTGAACATAAATTACAAGCATATTGTTATACTTTGAATTGTGAAAAGCATTACAGCTATGTAGAACATGTGGTAACACGGTTCCAGCTTTAGTGTAAATCGTTAAACACACGAAATTTAAATATATTCGGTATCTCTGTTACAATTCTGATTTATTGCTTAATTCTGTTTGATAGTTCTTACATACCTTTTAATTAACTTTGGTCTTGAAAATTCTTTATAAAAAAACCCAAACAAAATGTTTGGCTTGTTAAACCAATTTCCCACATTACTGAGCTTATGTTCAATCTAAAATAGGTTCGGTTTTGAGTTTGGTTTATCTGCAAGATAAATTCTTTCTAACAATACAATGCATTTGTACTTAAGAAGCATTCGTAAAATTATTACCAAGAAATATAATTGCTTTTGAAAATCTTCCTATTGAAAGTCATGCTGTTTGAAAGGGTGTTTGGAATTCAGTGCAGATTGCATATTTCGAGCTATTGTTGTATTTCACATTGCTTCTTGCAGTTTTGTCATACTTTAGCAGTTAATTGCCTCCTCTCTGGCAACTTTCTAGTACTAATTGCGCACATTTCGGTCCCTAATAGTAAATAGTTATGGCCGCGACGGAATACTTTTGGTTTATGGCAACATCGTTTGACCCCTTGCAGCTATATAAATTAGCAGTGGGCAAAGCTTAATGGCTCAGCCGTCCAGCTGTCCGGCTGGAGGCAGCTCCAGCTGTGCGTGGCTGAGTCTGGCTCTGATTTTGATACGATTTACATGCACTGCGGCAAACAAGTTTGTGTTGCAAGTCTTTTGTTTCGCCTGCGCCAGTAATCGCAGGCTGAAAGGAATGTTTGAAAAATCACCCGAGTGTCCTGCGGCTGCAGCTCCGGCTAGGCAGTGGCTAATGACTGAGCACATGAGCCAGTCCAAATCCATCAAAATCAAAGCCTCGGCTCATTGGATTTAATGGGCACTGGGGTTCCAGCTGGAGCCAATGGCTGTGGCGTGACTGACAGCGCAAGTGTCTAATTGTGTTGAGATTTTCGCTTTTTGTTTTTTGTGTGCCTGCGATTTTTTAAATTTATATATATATATATATATTTATTTTTTTTTTTTGGTTTTTGTTTATATGGAAAGTCAGCAACAATCAGAGCGTGTTGCATAATACAAAGGCCAACAGCTGGCAACAATTTTAGTTGCGATTTTAACAAGCCCAACGATAGCGAAACGAGCATGCAAAAACAATTTTAATTGACTGACTCCGGCTGAGGCTCAACGGCTTTGTCGCAGTCGCAGTCGCTGTAACTGAATGTAAAATGCAAAATTCATACAAAACAATTGCATTTTGCCAAGCGACAAATTGTCATGGGAGTTGCAGTTTCAGCTGCCGTTGCAGCCGAAGCCGTTGCTGGATTTAAAATTGGAATTGCATTTGCTACGTGCTGTATGTGACCCTCGAGCGTTGGCAGCATTGGCTGCATTGAACTGCGCCGCCAAAAGATGTGGCTATAATTGCCAGCAGGAGACAAAGGAAGCGGACCGACTGCCTTTGGCTTGGCTTATACAATTATTATGGATATTGGGGGCCTTTCCTTCAAGTGCTGCCGCTGCGAGAGCAATAAATTCCATATGCGATGCAAAGTGGACGTTCTAGTTGGCATCAAGCTCCAAAGTAGCTTAGAAAGTGGCACACTGGCCAACATGTTTTTGGCATACACAAGCCCCAACTGAAATTGGGTCGATCCGTAGCTGCATTTCACTTGACGCACAGTAGCCGCACCAGAAACAAAATCAGAGCCAGAGCCGACTGCAAAATTAAAGGCCATAATGACTGGGCAGTTGCCAAATTCGCTGTTAATCAACGTTCAATGAATGCATCTCGGATGGATTTCTCAGGCGGCCTTTCGAAAGTAAATACACATAAATCAATGGGGCATGTCAAGCGTAGGGAATTGTTTTGGCTTTCGTTAGACAGGCGTTCCGGATAGTTGGCCCAGCCTGAGGGCCGGCTCCCAAGAACGTGAGTTAGCCAAAAACAGGAGAAAAAAAAGCAAGCTGCATCATTGCGATTGTCATGACATGACTTACTTAACTTTTGTACAGCTTATCTAGCGCCTACGGTCTGAAGCTCTAGTTCCAGCTCAGCTTCGGATTTGCTATTGGCTGAAGCTGGAGCTGGAGCACAAATTCAATTATCACGACGACGCGACGGCAACCCAAGTCGAGAGCATGCCAATAAATTATCTTCAAGCCAAATGCCTTTGACAGTGCGCGACTGGAGCTGGACCAGAAACTGGCCCAAAACGTGCAGCCCGCTGTGGCCGCCAAAGAACTCAAATTCAAACACACAGATACAAACACAAATACAAATACATGTCCAAACTCGAAGACAACCCTCTAAGTTCCAAGCTTTCGAGTTTGTTATTGCTGTTACCTTTTGCAATTAATTGCGACTTTTGCTGACTCTTTGGATAGCCATTAAAATTAATTAGAATTCTCGTGTTCTTATGGCTTCCCATGCTTGCCCAATGAGTTGGCTTAAATTTCTACCACGTTACCTCCTAAGTGCGTTCCCAGGGTCCCTAAAATAGGTCATAGTTATTAGCAAAAACTAATAGCACTTTGTTCTCCTCTTACAGATAGCCGCACAGGAGCCGCCGGCGGTGCCCGGCGAGTTTGCGCCCCACGTCACAGCCACTTGCAAGGCGGGCACCATGAACATCAAGGTGAAGTTCAGTTCCGGCTACACAGGCGCCGTCCATGCGCGGGATCATCGCACACAGCCCTGTATGGCCATGGGCGACGGCAGCGATTCGGTTGCATTCAGCCTCAACCTGTGGGCCAAGCAGGGTGCTCCCGACTACTGCGGCATTTTGGTCAGCAACGTGAGTGGAAGCAATGTAAGCATATCCATTCAGCGCTTCCCTAACAATATTAACCACTAAACTTGATTGGCGAAACGAGCGTTTCGCTTATTTCATATACTTTTTATACCCTTGCAGAGTGTATTTTAATGTTGTCAGAAAACGTGAGGAGCATTCAAGGAGGCAAAAACATCAGGCAGTCGTTTGTCCGTCTGTCTGTCTGTCTGTTTATATTCAAGCTAGTCTTTCACTTTGCAAGCCGTCGCAATTAAACTTCATAGGTCCTCTTTTTGCTGCAGGCGTACATAAAGTTCATACAGTACATAAAGTTCATATAAAAAACTTTATTGATTTTTAAGACATCTTAAAAACTATCGTTTTAGCGATAATATTAGGGCTTTTATAAATAACTTTTTTTATTTTTAAGACAATCCAACCGAACGTGACATCTAAAACAAAATTCGGCCTGTTATATTACATATATAGATCCAAGAAAAATAGGCGAGTATGCATGGGTATTTAATTTTCGGCACTCGAAAGATAATAATTCTTTCCTGTTAGAGACTTTGAATTATTTTTTCAATTATTCTGTTTCTTATACGTGCTAAAGATTTTATTTAAATCTGACGTGTGTATCATACAAAACAAGCAGATTCAATTTAGGTATCGAATTAGTGACGAAGTATATTCAATTTAATAAATAAACTATTCAAAATTATAAAATTCATTAGTTTTTATGTCACCTTAAAAACATGGCGATTTTATTGAATTCGTAACTTACTCTTCATAAACCAGCAAGACCTTGAAATACAATAATAAAAATACTATACAAAAAAAGAAGTAAGAACGTTGCAGTCGGGCGTTACCGACTGCGTTATACTCGTTTACGTTCTTAATTATTATTGTTGTTTTGAAAATTTTCGGTTTTTTGTAATTTGTGCGATGTGAGGATGACTAGCTTTAAAACTGTGGGAGATTTCTATTTTTGTAATTTGTGGGGACGAGAGTTGGCGTGGGCCGAAATTTTTGAAATTTTGAAAATTTGAAAATATTTTTTAAAAATTAGTAAGGGAGGTTGAGATGCTTTTTTCCAAAAATATAAAAACAATTAGTTTTGGAATTTTTGCATTAATATATATTTATTAGATTTTATTTTCCCATAGAAAATAGCACAGCAAAATTGATTCAACCCATTAGAAAGGAAAATAATTATTCTCACAAACTTGAATATTGGATAAACTTTAAATTCTGTTTCACAGCTTTGTTAAATGTAAGATTTTGGTAACAAAATCATTTTCACCAATTGTCTATATATATATACATTTCATAAATGTGATTTCATATTTCGAGGAGGCCCAAAATTTATTGGAAAAATATCTGAATAAAGTCAAGAACAAGTGAGAAGACTTTAGTCGGGACCGCCTGACTAGGAGTCGGGTGGTTTTATAGTTAAAAAAAAGAATATGAGCTATTAAACAGTTGCTACCTCATCATTTTAAGACATTTCTACAAATTGTAAATTGATGTGTGCAATGATGAGTTCGGAAGACTATATAAATTAATAAAGGACAAGCAATTTAATACAAAATAGATAAGAAATGATGGGTAGCCGATAGTCGAGCAGTTGTCTTGTGTGTGTGTTCCCACATGCTAACGCTGAGACCTTGTCCACGATCTGTGTCTGTGGCCACCGCCAAAAGGGCACGGGCTGGGGCACGCATGCCCATAAATTCAAGCGAATCTCGTATCTGGTGTACTTGAGAGTTGGCCCCAAATCGAGGCAAATCAGCAACAGCTGCGATGCAAAAGACGACGGCGACGACTAGTCGTCAGTCTATATAGTAACGATGGCAATAAAAATCAAGTTTAATCCTACGTGCATCACCGGGCGTTGACAGGCGGCGGCTGCGTGTGGGTAAGCAGCCCCCAAGTTGAACAATGGCAGACAAAGGCAGTCAGCGCCCAGGCAGAGCCATTAGCATTAGCCAGCGCCATATGTAAACAGATATTGCAGATATAAACACACACACCTGTGTGTGTGTGTGTGTGTATCTATGAAGCGCTCATAATGCTGTGCGTTGAACAGTGTCGAAATGCAAATGATCAGCATACGCGTCATGTTATAAGTTTAAGCACAGACGAGGTACAACATTATTAATTGCAATGTCAAATTGCAAGGCTGCGCCCTGTAGCCCAATTTTATAAATAAACTATGACTGGCTTAGCATACCAGACGGCCGGAGAGTGCCAGTATTCCAGACTTACCTGCATAGGTGTAGCTGATTTATTTCAGCGCTCTTGGCCCACCTTCCGTTTGCCGGCCAAAAAGGGAGGTCCCCCATAAAATTAAATCACGCTTATCGCGACGGCAGCTTGAGTTTTATTTTAGCTCAAGCTGGCCGGCAGTAGGGGTAAGGGGTGGGGGTGCTGCCGGCAACTGTGGGCAACAACTGGTGCTGGGAGTGTCGACAGCGCGCCGGCGTCTAGCTGCGGCCCAGGCGGCCGACTCAGACAGTTCACATGCCCAGACACAGCTTTCCACGCTTCGACTTTGACAGCATTCCAGGCTGTTGTTGTTCTCGTTGTTCTTGTTGTTCTTTTTGTTCAGCGTGTGCGCGGTATTTGTGTCAAAAGAATTTTTTGTGTGTACTCAAAGCTCTTGTGCAATTTTGATTCTATTTCTTGGCAAATATTTTCGTAGGGCATTAATTGCTTTGGAAATACCTCGACTTTGGCTGACCTTGGCCGTGCACTCCACATGCACTCCAGAGACAGAGGCAAAGCCCCAAGCCAGATTCAGACCCCAAGCCAAAACCAAAACCACAAGCACACGTCCGAGCTGGAGTCCCGGGCTGAGTGCAGCCTCTTTGGAGCGCCGTAATCTTTTTGATTTGGTTTTTATGGCAAAGCCCTCCTCATATTGCCGTACTTGGCAAAGCATGAAATTGGCGCTGACAATGGCAAGACGCCCAAGCCACAACCAGCCAACAATTTAACATAAAGTTCAAGTTGTTATTGTTGCCATTGTGGGTTGAGTTTGGTGTACTTGAACCTATTTCGTATTGCGAGTGGGTTGCTTTGCCCGCTTGCCGCTGAATCGCAAATTATTTGCCATTATTTTATGATGGGTGTTATGGCTTGTTCTTTGTGCAGCGTTATTATAATCACTTTAATGTTAATTGCATTGCACAAACAAACAAAAGAGCAAATTGTATGCCAATTTACCATTAAGTAATTTTCAAAACATTGCCACAAAGCCATGCCGAGAACTGAGCGCCACATATGGAAAATTAACGCAGTCATTTTTTCAACTTCAAGTTGGTTTGATAATAACTTAATAATGAGCCCATCCGTTGACTGCCGTCTGTGTAGCTGTAAGCTGCTTTACCTCTCCTCTCCACTGTACCCCTCTCAAGATTGCCTCAACTTTGAGCTGATCCCGTCATTTTATCGCTCCACACGACTTTGTTTGCCTCTTCTCGATCCTGACGCATGAGCTGGCCAACAAATTGTGACACAATTTGCCAAGTTGCCTGCCACTCGATCTATCTCTAACTCAATAGATATTATGTTGCAGCTGTGCCAGAGGTATTTATGTGCCATTATCTAGTGTTTATTTGCTAACAGCTTTAACAAATGTTGCAACTACTTACATACTTATATCTATACATATATTGCTTATCTAGTTGGTTAAGTCATAGCCTAAAAACACTGATCAAACTCGAACTCTAAAGCTTGAATTCATTCATAAAACGCTGACAACATTTAAATCCTATATAGTATGCAAAGGCGTGGGACGTCACACAAATAAGTCAAAGAAATCATAAAGATATATAAACATTTTTATTATATATGCTCATGTGTATATATAAAAAGTATAACCGGTTTGTCAACCGATTTGCAGCTGTTAAATGCGACAAGTATAAATTGTAAATTAAACAGCGAGATACACTTGAAGACTGCGAATGCATATATATGTATATATATATATATATATGTATATATATATATGGATTTGTACGTACATAAATATGAACACGAAGCTGCCTCAGTTGGTCAGCTGTACCTGCGTCTTTTTATGGGAAGTTGCCGCATTACTTAATTGCTGTCAATTGCGGGTCAAGGTTGTGTGACTCATCATTATTTAACTTAAAGGCTTGCATTAATGAAGCTGAATCAGTGGCTCTGTTGACTTTTTAAATATAACGATATCCCTCACAGCAGTTGACAACTGTCAGTTCAAGAATTTTAATAACTTAACCGGCAAGTTGCATAATCATGAGCAGCAATTATGAAGAAAAGAATTCTAGCAAGTTGCTCGCCTAAGTCTTTCGTTTGGTTCTCGTCTCGTTTGCGCGTTTTCTGGTTACATGTGGCTGCACAATTAAAACGCTTAATTATTTCAAATGCGAGCAAAGCCGCATTCGAAATGAAATGCAAACATGTTATTACCGAAATGTCTGCTGGAGTCACGAGTGGCAGCCAACTCATTAACTGGAAAGTGCAGCTATTAAAGTGGCTGCAAAGCATAAGATTCAATGAAGTTCAGACGAAAGGTAAACATGGCCAAGGAAATTGTTAAATAAGATAAACAAATAACTGGAAAATATGTCTGTCTAGCTAGCGTGGGCCACCTGGCTGACTGACTGAGTGGCAGCGTCACACTTGGCGGCATTTTGCATTTCCTTGTTGTTGCTGGGCGGCAATTACATCATGTTGACAATTAACGTGCCACAGAGTGCAGCCGTATTAGCCAATAGGCCCCATAAGGCTGCTGACAGTTAAAAGGCTAAAGCCAAACAGATATATGATCACTGAAAAGGCGCTCCCAACTAACGCGCCTGCAGCTAACTGAGCTATTAACGTGGCCTTTTAAACCCAATCATAAACGTTCTGTTCACTTTTAATAACCAAAGATGTAACTTTATCTCTCTCTCTCTCTCTCTCTCTCTCTCTCTCTCTCTCTCTCTCTCTCTCTTTCCTCTCGCGCACGGAGGAACGATCCATTCAGCTGGCGGTGCGTGTGCATAAGACTCTTGAACTGGCGGATGATAAATTTTATGTGATTACCTGTGGCAAATCGGGCTACACTCGGTAAGTTTGACTACCTAAGATGTGGCTGTCTACCCAATTGCACTTACGACTACTCGTATGTAGATGGTTGTAATTTGGCCGAGCTTCCGTCAGACAAAAGTGGTTTGTGTGTTTGGAGTTTTGTCTGAGTTTGCCAATTTCAGATAAATTCTCGAAACTTGTTTTTGACGTCGGCGCACAACAAATGAAATCAAAGACCAAATTATGCTGACTGAGCCGATTGAGCTTTATATATATATATTTTTATAGATATGTAGTCGTGTACTCGTAGGTGTTGCCTTTCTACAGCACAATTTATTGATTTTCTACATCAAATTCAGCGCTAAATACAACTCAAGGCTATTAGCGTTCGATATAATGAAATTCTTTCGCCTTTTTGCCTATGCTCAACATTCTAAATAATTTCATCCAAACAGCATGGCCAAATGTTGTGCTCAATTAACGGTAAATAATTTATGGTATGTCTTAAAGATAGCAATCTGGAGTTGTACAAACAAATTAATTTGCGCTTGCCTCATTTGCGTAATGCCAATGACTTTGATTTAACATTAAATTGCGCAAGTTTGTTGGCCAAGTCATTGATTTGGCTGGCTCTTGAATATAAAAAGCACTTTAGATAAATAGAAAAACAATTTGAAAAATATAGGTATGGTTAAGTAAATGATTTCTGCAAATTTTGACGCTCTGTTAACCACACAGAAAAATAAAACCTGAAAGCCAAATAGGAAATTGAAAAAATACAAAAAATCATCAAAAATGCACAAAACAGCAAACAAGTCAGCGAAAATAAAAACTATTCATATAATGTAGTATACAATACATGTACACATATGTTAGTAGCATGTCTATTTGGCATAAAACCCAACTGTCTATAACGTAATGACCGGCAATTGCATAATGCTGCTGGCAATGTGGCCAGTGAAACTGCAAGCGAATTGCAGTGGGCCGCACTTTTGGGTCTATTGGCTGCGCTTTTAATTAGCAGTTGCAGCTGCTCAATTGTGGAAGCTTGCCTAGATAACCGTTAGCTAATGTGCAACGTCAATTTTCATTCAAATCTGCAGCGATGACAATGCCCATGTTGTGCTCAAGTTTCTGGAGAACGATCACCGCGTGCGAGAGACGGTCTATGGACACGAGTACAAGATACGCGCCGAGTTTTCCAAGCCAAATGGTGGGTAATCAACACGACTCCCTCCCGATTGCAGTACGCGCTAATAAATACTCTCTCCAATTATTAGATACCTATGGTCTACGTGTGGGCAATTGCTTCGCCTTTGACAAGAAGAACATCACCCTCAAGCTGACAGACGATCGCGGGTAAGTGCAACTGACCGGTCAATCATCTCCTAACTTGGCAGCCAACTAACGGTATGTCTCATTCATAGATGCCCCTACGATGCCAGTCTTATGAGCCGCTTTGTGCCCACCGCCGACGGACGGGCAGCTGAGGCAACGCTGGCCTCCATGTTCAAGTTTCCCGAGGGTACGTAACCGAAACTAACCCAAGAAAGGGGAACTAATCCAGCATTTTATATCAGGATCCGAAGTTCATCTCCAGTGTGACGTCATACAGTGCTATGGACGCTGTGTAGAGATCGACGATTGCAGCGAGGTGGCCCTGGCTGGCTTCACAAAGGGCAATGGAAATGGACCACGCAAGTTTGGACCGAATGAGGAAGGCTCGAGCATTGCCGGCACAACTGTCTTCGTTTTGGATCCTGCCGAAGCACGACGTACGTATCAGTTAAAAAATAGTCTTGAAGGCATGAAATATGTTATTCATGATATATTCATATATATTCCAATTTTCGTCCGATTATTTCTATAGTAAATATGAAGAAGGAGTTTAAGATAAAGAGATTTTGCTGAAGTTTTTACAAATACTGAAAACTGCAGAGTTTAAAATAAGTTTTTTCATATCGTAACGTCCTTTTAAAAAAAATAACATTGAAATTTTCTTTTCTTTATAATAATCTAATGTTATTTAAAATTTGATCAAATTTTAAAGCTCGTAATTGGTAAAGAATTTGTGCTACAAAAGCTCAACGACTAATAGTTCGTAGGATACAGTGATTCGATCCGGCAGTCTCGGAAATTTCTATGCCATGTTTCGGGAATATAGCCATAAAACTGATAGACAACTATACTGACTCGATTGTTGGTCAAATCAGGGAAATTTAGATTTTATAATTTACGTTTAAATACATTTTTCAATAGTACGAAAATAATCAAAAAAAAATCTTTTAATTTTGTTTTTTTTTCAGTAATCTCACCGAACTGTGAGGATGGCATTCGACCCAGCTGGCTGCTGTGGCTGGCCATTACCCTGGGCGTGCTGTTCCTCATCATGTTGCTAATGAACATTTTCCTTTGCACTGCCATGAGCTGCAGTTGTGCTAACACAGAGGTGCGTCTGCTACAAAATAATTTTGAATTTAACTATAATATTTATAAATTGCTAATTTT